>VWZG01006860.1:247034-369257 GCA_013396735.1 Grallaria varia
CGGGGCCGCGCCCGCCGTGGCGGCAGCAGCAGCGGGGACGGCGAGCGAGAGGCCCCCCCCTCTGCGTCGGCAGAGGGCGCGGGAGGGCCAACCTGCCCACGCTCAGGGGTCTCCACAAACAGATCTTTATAGCGCACCTTTTTCCGTTTTGCTTGTTTTCTTGCTACTGGAGGGGGCTGAGAATCAATTACAGGAGAAGTTCGCCCCTCAGCAACAGCACCAGAAACAACATTAGCAGTTTCAGAAGTATGTTGAACACTTTCAGGTGCCGGGACGGCGCCGGCTCGGTCCTTATCGCCTGGCACTTGCTTCAGCTGCACGTTGAAAGGTTTTACTGTATCTCTGAGCAGTTTCCAGGTATGTAGCAAACCAGCAGCTTTCTTAGTCCCTTTCGGGGCTGTGTCATCCCACAGGCTCTGTCCCATGGCTTCTCAGGCGTGTAGCTTAAACGCTGCACCGACACTGAGGATCAAATTCCTATCCTGTGCCCACGTTAAAAGCTCTTTTAAAGTCTTAGAGGCATAATTAATCGCTCTCGTAGAAAGCATGTGTTGGAGGAGCTTTACTAACACTGTCTCTTCGTTTAGACCCCATCTCCTTCTGCAACCGCTCACCTGCTTGTCAGGCGAGATTCCAGGCTTCCAGTTTTTCACTTCCGAGGTAGCTCGTCTCTGGCTCCGTGGGCACCAAGAGCCATGATCTCCGGGGCAGAGATCTCTAATGGTTGCCTTCCCTGCCGTCCCACAGGACCGTCCTCGTATGTCTGTTATGCCGTTTAACACAGCATCGGTAAACTGAGGGTGTCCGGCCTGTTCTCGGACGCCAAATGTTGTGAAGGATAAAACAGACATCACTCCAGAACCGATACAATTAGGTAAATGCCGTTTATTGTTTTCACAACAACCCCTAAATACCCCATACTCGCACATCCCTACAAGCCACCCTTTGATTGGCTAATTCTACTACAAGCAACTCCACTGGCGGATAGCAGTTGTCTCCTGTCTCAGCATCTGGGATTTGTTTACATTCCACTTCTCACTGATAACTGCTGCTGTATCTTAAAATAACTTCTACAGAGTCTTAAAAATCCAACAGTCTCACGGTATTAAGCAAGGCAGGATCGGTCATATGTGCATTTTCTGCAAGAAATCTTCCCACAGCAGGTAACCGAGGTGGCTGTTCGAAGGTTGAAAAGGCTCCATCAACCTTGGATGCCAGCTGCTGTGTAAGGGTCCCCAAATGCCCAGTGCAGACAGATCTGTTCTGCCCTGGCAGTCAGGGACTCAGGGTGGCACATCCTCCAGGCTCAGGTCCCTGGGGTTACAATATGGGTTACCTATGCTGCTTGGGAGACCAAGGGAACCCCAGAGGAGCAGGTCTGCAAGGTACAGGCCATGCCCACAGCACCCTCTGAGGCTGAGAACCAAAACACACCTCACCTCCCTGAATGCCATGCCCCAGAGATTTAGCGAGGTTTGGATTGCTGTTTTTTAAATCTGGGAATTTCTGGTATTGTAACCCCAGACCTGCTGGGATCTGGCTGCCTGTCTCTGTGCCCTTAGCCTGTTGTGAGAAAAATGTGTCTCTATCAGAGCACAGTCTTACTTTCCTAATTATAGATGAAGTTATTAACATTTACCAGTGAGAAAACTCGACTGTATCTTTTGTTCTTACGTCATTCAGGCTGCAAGCACAGGCATATGCTTTATTGATTTATATTTTTCTGCAAGTGTTTCTCAGGTCGCCTCCTTGCGTCTGGCTGCCATCAGTTGTTTGGCTGGAAGAACACAGATAGATATGTGCCCATGGCAGTGCATCTGTCCACCAGTGAGCCAGCTCCCCAGCTTCTGCATCTCTCCTGTCTGAGCCCCAGCACAGTGCTTTCTCTTTCTTCTTTCCCCCTGGTGCCGGGGGTTTGGCAGAGGGCATGAGTATTGGGTGTGAGAGGCAGACTCAAGGGTGAGCTGGTGAGGAGAATGGGAAATGGTCCCTTTGGGAGGGCTGACAGTGCTGTTTATATTGTGTGCCCTTGTTACCTAAAATGTGGACAAAAACTTTCGAGGCAGTTTAATTGAGGTAAAGCAGAGAGGAGTTCTTTACTGAAAATCTTTCCACGTTTCTAAAGTATAATGACGCGCGCGCAGCATAGAGGTGATTCCTATTTTTATAACACTACTGAATTATCATAACTAAAGCTTACATCCAACCCAGAGATCATCCACCCTCGTACCACCTTGGTGCCACCCTTAGAACCTCCCTCAGGTCTGCCCCTTGGCATGCCTTCCTAGAATTGAGCGGAGGGTCTCAGGACCCCTTACTTCTTCACCGTCATCTTCTTCACGTCACATTCCCCTGGTTGGAGGTTTTCCAGACTTCACGGGGCTTCTATCTTGTTTTGACTACAATGTGTATTATTGTTCTAGTCCTGGTACATGAGTCCTAAATAAAATGTTCTAGTCACTATCTTATCCTTAGCTCAGACATTCAGAAATGCAGTACAGAGATAGCAACTGCTAGTTGCTACTTCAAATATGAGAAGCTATACAGCTGCATAAAATTTACAAATATACAGAAATACATACTTATATACAAACACAAAAAGTCTTAAGGCATCACCCTAGCCACCCTGTGTCACAACAGAGTTCAGTGTGGGGCAGGCAGCCTCCTCAACTGGCACCTCCTGGTGCCCTGCCCTGCGAGAGCCCTTCCGACCTCTGCTGCTTGTCACCCCCTGCCCAGACTGCAGGATGACTCCATAAGCATTCTCATCCGCATTCTGCCAGCCAAGTCGCATCAGTGAAGGACCACGGTGTGCAATCCTGGCCTTCCCAGTCTCATTCTGCCTTCTTCCCTCTTTCTCTTTGCAATGGATGGATGGGAGCGTGGATGCTTGCTTGGCTGCTATGTGGCTGCTCATCCAAGAGGAAAACCCAGTGACCTGTGCTGACCTGCAGGCCAAGGACAAAGGCAAGGAGCAGGAGTGGCCCTGCCCTGCCCTGCCCTGCCCTGCCCTGCTGAGGCCACCAAGGCCTCGAAAGCAGCAGTTCCCAGGGCTGTGTATCCACAGGGCTTAGCAGGCAGGAGCTGGAGCTGCAGCACCTGGTGGGATGGGCTCTAGGGACTTTAGCTAGGAAGCAGGATGCCTCTGCTCTTGACACATGTGGGTGAAAACATGGGACAGTGTGGACATGCTGGTCTTGCTGGGGATGTAGGGGCTATGGGGTGAGGCAGGGAGTAGGCTTCTCTGCAGTGAGGTGAGGATGGAGTCCAATATTGCTGAATAAGAGCCGAAAATGCCTTTTGGCAAGTCATCTTTGCTGTTCATGCTGTTTTGAGGAAGTCAGGATTAAATATGCAGAGTGTAGGAAGAGAAGACTCCAGCACTCGTGTGGGACCTAAATGTCCTGCTCTTGCTGTGTCTATGGCCCCAGTATCTGCTGTGGTGAGAAGCCGTGCTTACGGTCAGGAAGGGGCTTGGACACCTAGAGCTGGTTCCCACCAACCCAGCATCATAGCAGTTTCCCACCAACTCCCTGTGCCTTGGCTCTTGATGCTCAGGAGCTGATGTTAGCATCTCAGCCCAGGCTGAGCCAAGCTTGCCCTGACCTACAGCCTTTGAGGGGAAGGAGGGACCAGGAGAGGCACCTTTAACCATGCCCCAGTGCAGCACCGTTTGTGTGGCTTCCTTACCTGTGGTGGCAGCATAAGGTGTAAGGAGCTATACAGGGTCCTTCCCTAGAGGCAGTCAGTGGGATCTGAACAGAAAGCTTTGCAAAACCATCTGTGCCTTTGGTGGAGGCAGGGCATCAGGTGTGTATTTGGGGAGGGGAGCAGCTCTTGCTAGAGAAATCCCCATCTTGTCCCACAGTGCGGAGGGGATTTCCTTTAGTAATTGGGAAAGTATGCTGCTGCACCACAAGACTGTGCTTGCTGTGAGCACCGCCTTTCCTCCCTGGCTGTGCTTTGCCTAAAACACTACACTCAACATCAGCTGCCTCCAGGACTAGCCCTGTGTCTTGCAGCACTTGCAGCCTGGTTGAGGGTGGGGGCAGAGGGCCCCCTGGAGCGAGCACCTGAGACCAAAGTGCAACCAAATTACCAGGCCCATGGGTTGCACTGTGCCTGGGAAAACCAGCCAGTCTCCTGCTCAGCTGAAAGGCTCTTGGGAAAGGCATTTGGTGAAGGATACTGGGTAGGCACTCTTGATCCAGACTTCAGACTTGGTTACTGTAGTATCTTTCTTGGTTGTCTAATTGGTGTTGAAATCACAGAATAACACTAGTGAGTCTGACCTAAAGTGATGTGATGGGAGGTCACCTCTAGCCTGTTGCCAAACATCCCTGCAGATAAGGAAGCTGGAAGGGCAGAAGTGCTCTGAAAATTTCCTGTGAGATTTTCCAGTCTCCGTGGGGAGCCCCTTGTGCTTATCAGCCAGGTGGGAGATCGCATACCTAAGAATGGTGCTTCCTGTTGCTGTGCCACCTGACTGGGCTGGTGAAAAGGCAGTGTAAGCCTTGGGCATATGCCAAAACTTTCCCATTACTAGGTCTTCTGACTGGGTTACTGGAGAGGCTAGGAAGGTTTATCTCCAGTCCATCCTTTAGGTTTCAGGGAAAAGTATATCTCTGAGACCTGCCTCTGTGAAATGTGGCTTAAATTGTCCATAGGCTTGAAAAGTCTGTCTTCAACATGTAATGCTTTGTATAAATAATGTTTAAGATAGGGCTGTGGGCAATGTGACTATATGAACCTTGTTTCCTTTAAGAAAGACAACTGAAAAATGGGGCTATAAAACATGCAGGAATTAGGTAATTAGTTTAGTGTCTGCAGCGGAAAATCATAGTTCCCCGATCTGTTGCAAGTCTTTCAGTACTGCAGTAAAATAATATGTAGTATTTGACAAACTTGTGTGACTTGCTTGGTTGTTCAGAAAACCTCTGATATTTCTTACAAAAGACTATTAATACTGTCCACTGGAGGAGATGTGGAGTTCGGGATCAAAAACTGGCTGAGGTTCCAAGACACAAAGCCAAGGAATGAATGAGCAATTTCAGTGTGGCAAGAGCAGAGGGATGAGATTCTTCGCTATTAATGATCCAGAAAAGGTAATGTGCAGCAAGATACCCAAAATCTGCCAATACAGTCATTCATATTTGTCAAGATGAAACAACTCCAAAGTGACACCATGTGAAGCGAGGTGGTGTGAGGAGATGAAAAGCATGCAGCCAGGTGTATTGGAAGGAATGATTTGCTCTGGGACATGGCTTGTTTCTAATTTACTGTGGCTACTCAGGGTAGCAGGATTACAGGCCGGTTACAAAGATGCTTTTTCTCAGTAAGCAAAAATCCCATCAGAGAAGTCAATCATGTTCAGCCACATGAGGAATAGTGTAAAGAGAGATGCTGAGAGCATCAGGATGCCGTTCAGGCAGTCAAGGGCATTTCCTTACCCAGTATATTGTATGTGGTTCTGGTCACCTTTCAGTAGGGTCAGAAGAGAGGATGTACTGGGGATATGTGGTGAGAGTGGTTAGAGCTAGAAGTCATCTTGTGTCCTGAGAAGGACAGGGCACTTAGAGTGAGCTTAGCAGGTATAGAAAAAGCAAATGTTTTTCTTCTTTGGGCTTTCTCACTATTCAAGGCTGAAGGCTGTGGTGTTGCAGAGGGACCATAGTCTTTTACTCAGCATCTGGAACTCATTGCTGCAAGATACTATTTCCAGCCTAAAAGTTTACAAGATTCTCAAAAAGAGAATTAAGAGGTATTTCTCTTTTCAGTAAGTCCATCTAGGCTGTACTTTGTGATGGGTGTAACCATTCATGCTCCAAAGCGTGTGACTTTCCTTTGAGTCTTATCCCATCATTTTTTCCCATTCCTCCCCTAGAGCTTCCAAGTCTCTAATTTAGACAGGGTGAGTTATCGTCCCTGGCTTCCCAGTTTGTTCCCAACTGTGCTCTCATGGCTTGGTTTTTTTTCTCCTGCTTCCTACTCCTTTGTTCTGCTCTGGGCAGCCCTGCTACAGCTCTGGACCTGTGACTTGTCTGTTAACAGGCTGCTTTGTGGCTTTTCCAGTTCGGCTGACCCCTCTCAATGCCTGTACCCAGCTGGTGTTTTGCTCCTCAGTCTGCCCTTTGTCATCATGCTTCAGCTGGTTTGTAGCCGTGCATCTGTACCAGCTGAGCTGGGAGGGATCACTTTGAAGCCAAGCTCTCTAGGTCACCACAGCAAATAGTTTTGTGGTAATTATCCAGCTACCGTTGTGCTGTGATGCTGATAAATCTCTGCAGCCAGGCAAGAGATTGCCAGGATATACCCATGAGCTGGAGGTAAGAGCCCTGCACCCTCTCTGCTAATGTCACCATCCAGTGCAGAACTTGAAGGGCAGGGCTAGTGGGATGAGAGGCTGGAATCAGCCCAGGGCAGTGGTAGTGCTGGTAGCTTTCATCCTTTGGGCAAGTGATGGCTCTTTTGCTCACCCCACCGGAATGGCATTTCTGGGCAAGGAACCCCAGAGCATTGCCCAGAAGTGATACTGTGCTACCCAACCTTTCTGCATGGTTCGTAGTAGTAGTGAAGGATTTGGGGTGATTTGTGTGTGTGCTGGATAAGAGGAATGGCTTAAGGATCAGCAGCCTGAGTAGATCTTCCTGTTAATCACTGTTCCTTCTGCAGCTAATGGGATTTTCTCTCCCCTGTTCCACAAAGTAGTTGTGTTTCTGCTATTAGTGTGTCCTTTTTTGAGATCATCTCAGTGATGTTCATTGCTAGCATGGTTTTCTCTGTGTCTCCCATGGAGCTGCTCTGCACAGCAGGAGGATCTCCCCATGTCCAAGGAGTGGTGCTGATCTGCATGCCACTGTGGGTCTTGTAACAGTTTGAGGAGGGCACTGAAATAAATAAAATATTTGACCAGATAAATAGTAGAGCCTAAGCCTCTTCTCTGCCCTGTGTTGTTGCACCTAAATGCATCTAAGTTAGAGGAAGGAAAGGAAACAAGCAGGGCATGTAACCAGCCCTTGATGGGTACCCTGGGAGCTTGAAACTGAGGCTCACAGTAAGCAGAGGGTGATGATTCAGCCTAATAAAGCTAATGGCTTTATGCAGCTAGGCAAAGGAAATTGTGGGATCATAATGCAGCAACTGTCCCGTAGCAGTTTGTTTCCATCATTCAGATATGATTTCATGCCCCCAGCACCCCACCCGTATGTTCTTTCCTGTGCCTAAATGTTCTCCCTTCTGAGGAGGGGGAGCTGAGACGATATGTTCTCAGGAAGAAGAGTAGTCTTTGGGGAAGAGGTGCACCTAAATGGTGTTAGAGTGGGCAAACAAGGAAGGGAGCTCTGGGACTGTGTGTGGTGGGACCACAGATGCTGAAGAACCTGGGTTCTTCTAGTGCTCCCAAACTCAGCAGGCTTCTCCAGATGTGTCTAACCAGTTCTTTCTTTCCTTTCCCCAGGAAAGAGGATGAAGCTGTAGAGATGCTTCCCTACGTCATTGCCACCCTGGGCTCAACAGGGGCCACCTGCAAAGCCTCGACATGCAACAACAACAACAGCACCAACGACTATTGCTACAGTGCCCGCATCCGCAGCACTGTCCTGCAGGGACTTCCCTTTGGCGGAGTGCCCACTGTCCTAGCCCTTGACTTTATGTGCTTTCTCGTAAGTTGACAGGCTGTTGCTTCAGCACCTTCTCCCCTTATTAACCAAGAATGGGTGACTGTGGTCAGATGGTTAGCGTTGAGAGCCCCAAATGCCATCCCTGACTTTGCTGCTGGATGACTTTCTGCTGACATAACTCCAATGCCAGCACACTGAGCCCCATGGAAGGGTGTTGCAGCCCTAAGAATGTGGGTTGGTTCTGCATCCCAAAACTCCCACTTATGTGCCAAGGCCCTGCAGCTTTACCCACCCAAAGGCTTTGCTTGTTCCTCGTTAGAAACTGTGGGACCACAGATGCTGTAGCCATGATTTCAACTCCTAGCTACTTCAGGGCCTTTTGATCCTGTAGGGCTACCTTGGTTACTGTGTGTTGCATCCTGCATCTTTGTCTGCTACAACAATCCAGATAGTCTGACTTAACGGTCCGAGGGAACTTGTGTTGTCCTGTGGTCTCAGTGTGCTGTTAGCTGAGGACTTGATCCCTTCCCTGTTCCTGTAGCTCTGCATGCACAGGACAAGGACAGAGTTGGACAATACCTTTTCTCACAGCTTCCTCTTTTGGTCTCTTCCAGGTACTGTTGTTTGTCTTTTCAATTTTGCGGAAAGTTGCTTGGGACTATGGACGCCTAGCCCTGGTGACTGATGCCGACAGGTATGTGTGGGAAAGGGGCAGGAAAATAAGGTATCAGTGGTACCCTTCTTTTCTGTGAGGCAGAAGGGATAAGTCTCATTGTGTGTGCCTGAAGCAGCTGGAAAGGAAAAGCAAACATACTAGTTGCATCCTCTGAGCTCCTGGAACAGGAAAAGATCCCTGCTTACTGGCTTTTTTATTACAGCATCCTTCTCCCAACACACAAAGTGGTCTCTGCTGGCTCCATATCACCTATGTCCTTACAGTTAGAGGTGTGCAGGGACCCTTACAGAGGAACAGCAGATGAAGGGAGGATAGAGCATCAAGAGGTCACAGGAAGGTTGAGGGTTGCCACAGTGAAGGCTTTGTTAAGCTTCTGAAGGTGTCTTTGTGGCTCGACTGGATGCAGTTCTTGTTAAGAGCACTTGAAAGTTGTATGCTGCGTTTCCAAGTGCAATACTGCTGTGCTGATCTGAGTTTAGGTTGCATCCCGTGTGCTAATGAATGGGTCTGGATACGGATCCTTCCCTCCCAATGCATTTCTGGGGTCCAGTGTCTGTCAGCGAAAGCCAGAGCCCATTGTGGCTGGCACCTCCACAACAGGCTGAGATGCAGTTCTAGTCTTGGCTGTCAGTGGTGGGGAGGACAGTGATTATTTTCTTCCAGTGCAGAACCAAGGAACTTTCCTTGATTAAGCTAGAGGAGTTGTGCAAGTAGTCCACCTCTCTCCAGAGGAGAGGTGTGTTTTGCCTGTGGTGCTTTATCACATGCTGGAGGCAAAGTGTGGCTTCTGAAGGCTGGCTGTGGTAGGTTCTTCTTCCCCTTGATCAGCTCCTTAAACTCATTATGCTCAAAGGTTCAGATGGGACTGAGCTCTAGCCTCTTTGGTTCTTTTGGCAATACAGGTTCAAGTAAGCTGCTCTTGAGCACTCCTTGCACAACAGTGGAAAGAGTAAGAGGTTTTTTTCTTCCAGCACTGAACCAGGAACTCTCCTGGTTTAGATAAGTGGTCCTCGATAGGGTCAGATAAGCAGCTGTGTCCCTGCAGCTCCTCTGTCCTTTCTTTCCTGGCCTGGCTGGGGAAATCAGCCATGCAGAGGCAGTGCAGGGGTAACAAGGAGAAAGGAATACCCGTATGAGACCTCATGGGGAAGAGGGCAGCAGCTTCTCAAGGTTAAACAATCTGGACACAAGTGCTGGCTGGTAGCTACAGGGGCTGCACAGCTCTGGCCTCCAGTGGAGAGAGAGTGCTAGAGTTTCTTGGAGGCAATGCTTGAGTGTGAGTGCCTTGAGTGTAAGGGAATGGGAGCAGTGGCAGTAGGCAGAAAGGCAGAGGGGTGCCAGCTGTTTGGAGAGGGAGAGCAGGTAAGTACAGGGAGAGGGGCAGCATGACTATGGTAAGGACTGTGGCTCAACAGGACTGCGATCCCAGGGAGAAGCCCCTGCCATTTGGCCCATCCATGGTGTGGGATGAAAATTTGGAGAGGATGGGATGCAAGTGTGTTGGTTGCATGGGTGGGAAGGAGAGACATGGAAGGGAAGCTCATATGGCAGCCAGGCAGTCCTGACAGTCTTGCCTACCTGCCCCCGCCCCTCAGGAGCACCCTGCGATGTCCATGGTATGGACTCAGGCCACCTTCCCAGTGAAGCCAGCTTCCCTTCAGCTGGCAGCAAAGCATGCTGCCCCTGGGCCAGGGGGGCTCTGGATCCAGAGGCCTTGCTGGGCTCTGGAAGGAAGATCTTCTCCAGCCTGACCACCAACAGGTTTTTCTTCCTCAGGATGATATGGAGCCATGTTGGGTGCATAGCTCCCTATGAAAGAGGAGACTCAGCACCTACTCCCATGGTTGTAACCTCTCCCTTTCTGTTTCTGTGCCCCCAGGCGCCGACGCTGGGAGACGGAAAGAGAGGAACGGGAATAGTATGTTGTTTTTTCAGGGTCTCATTTCTTCTCTCTTTCTTGCTCACAACCTCTCTCTCTTCCTCCTTTTCTCTTGCAGTTTTTGTCTTGCTTCTGAACTAATCTAAATGGCTGGGAGTTTGGGCATGGATTTGTGCCTCTCATTGGATTTGTGCTGTTCTCCTTCCCTCCTCTTTGTGTCATCCACTACCACAGCTGAATACACCCTGGTTTTACCCTAGTAGCCCTTCAGTGCTCCCTGAGGGCAGCAGTGCCAAGGAGCTGCTAGTCCTGGCCAGGGCAGAGGTTTCCATATCACACACCCTTCTTTCTGCTTGTGTCCAGCTATCCTGCCTTATAATGGAAGAAAACAAACCTGATTGCCTGGGCCCACAGCATGCTCAGGTAACCCAGGTGCAAGGGAGGCTCCTTTGCCTCATCCCTGTTGTGCCAGGTTGCCTCAAGGGCTGTTCCCATGCCAGCTACAAGGGTAGGTGGGTGTCTGTAGGAGAGAATCTGTCAAGACTTCTCTGTCTTTTCCTTTTACCCCATGAGGCTCCTGGGATGAGGGCAATTGTTGGCCCTTGTCCCTTGCCACCTACCCCCATGCCCAACAAGGCATCACCTTTGATTTTCTCTCTCCCCCTGCAGAAGAAGCGTCTAGCCTGAGCTTTGCTGAGGGTGTCCTTTGGTACCTTGGCCTGCTGTTGCCCATTAGGCCCTGCCGTGGACTGTCCCTCCCTGCTTTTATCTTCTTCTTGCTGCATTTATGCCTGAGAAAAGAGCATTGGCCATGCCTTGCTGACTGGCTGGGTGGTACACGCTGCAGAGGAGATGATCAGCTGGCAGTGCAGAGCCTGCAGTGGTTGCTCCAACCATGCTGATTTGTATCTAAGGCCAGAGCAGCAAACTGCAGCCTCACTTCACACTTGCAAAGCCTCACCGCTTGCAAAGCAGGGGCCTTCTTCTGCCTTCAAGAGGGTACAGGAATGCTCCTGTTTTTGTAGCTGCTCCTTGCCCTCAGAAGCAGAGCAGCTGAAGCTGTGAAAACAGAACTGGTGGTAGCTGTGGTATGTGGCACAAAGGGGGACATCTCGCTCAAGCTTGAGTGCTTAACTTAGTGGTTGGCCCTGCTTCAGATGTGTCTGGCAACTTCTGACTGCCAACACCTTGTGGGGGGAGTATGGCAGAGCGTCATGCTCTGAGTCTTTTCGGGGGACCATTTCAGTTATCATCATGAGTGCTTATCTCTCTCCAGGGGAATGCTTCTTCCTGCTCCTGTTCTTCATCTGAGCTTGCAGGAACGATATGCTGTCACACATACCACACATATGACCCCCAAACCTACTGCTTGAGCTGGGACAGTGTTGGTAGCCAGAAGCTTTCAAAAACCTATGGAGTTCAGTGAGGAAGCCTCATTCTTGCTCTGCTCCTCCAAGGCTGATGGCACCTTCCCATCCTAGCTGTTCTCTACTGGGGTGCAGTGACAGGTGGTGGGTTAGGAACACCTGATGCTCCCAGGCCTTGAATGTACATTCCTCTTTGTAGGGAAGGGATCCTCCTCTGATGTGTTCCCTTTTGGTGAGAACCAAGCAAGTACCCTTGTCCTGCCACTTGCCAGAGCTTGCAGTAGCCATGGACAGTCATAATTGGTGACTCAGTCTGCATTTGGAGGTCATAGCAACCCACCTGTACCTCTGTATGTGAGGGAAGTGATCACAGAGCCCTGTGGGTCTTGCCACCCATGCAGCCACTTTCAGCCTCACACCACAGCAAGCCCTTTCCATTGCACACCTGGCCTCCCTTCCCAGAGCCTGTGATTCCTTTGGCCTGAGGATATTAATTTCTCAGATCTGTCCTTCTCCTTTCCTGGCAGGGCCTGTACCAAACTCAGGACATTGTGCAGGGTCCCACCTTAATCTTGTGATTTAGGGCGGTCTTGCTTCCACCCACTTGCACTGTTAGTGCTTTGCTTTAAAAGGTCTCCGTGCAGGTGCTGTTGGAGCTCCCTCTTCCATCTTTGGCAAGGTCTGGCATCCTCTGTGTTCTCAGCAGTGGAGGTCATCGTGATTATTATCTCAACATCCCCCTGCATGGAGCTGAGTTATCCTGGTTATCTCATAACATTGCACTCCTCTCACTTGTTCCCTCCAGTGCTGCTTCTGCTCCACCCTGTGCTTTTTGTGTACTGAGAAGCCAAAATCACACAGTGTCATCTTGCTGGACTCTCCTTGGGGTTGCAGAAATTCACCCTCATTCCATGTGCCCAGCTGCTAGGCCTCTGATTTTAAATGGCTGAAGTCTGAGAGCTGGGTCGAAGCTCACTCTGTCCCTCAGTGCAAGGCTGCACACCACTGTCTATCTGCACTGCTGTAGTCTTCTGACCTTCAGCTAATCTCCTTTTTCCCCTCTCTCTGTTACTTCCAGCTAAGGACTCGGCAGGTGCTGCTCTGCTCTGAGGGAGGCCACAGGCCCCATCTTCTTTCCTTCAGCAGGTTTTCAGGGGTCTCTGCTTGTTCTCCTTTCCATAGCGTTGTCTACCTCGTCTCTGGCACTTGTCTCTCAGCAGCTGCTTCTCTGTGTTCTTGTCATTCTGATCCTCCTTGAGCCCATATCGATTACTGGGAGACCTTGTATTCATTTGATTTTTTTGCTTCACTTCTAGTCTTCAAATCAGATGTATCTCTCCTGGCACCTCTGAGGTCCCAGCCTGCTGTTGTCATTTTGCAAGTGCTATTTAATTTAGGTCTCTGGACCATTTTCTTGCCTCCTTTGCCAACTGCCCTCTGCCTCCATTTGCAGTGGGGGCTGTTGTCACATCGGATGCTTCTGCTGCAGGTTCTTCATCTAGGTGTCTGCCTGCACCCAGAGTAAAGTGGTCTGGGATATTCACCCCTTTTGCTTTCCTGTCCTTTAGCATGCAGGCATTCGCTTCTAGCTGTCTGTCCTGCTCCTGCTCAAGGGATTTACTGGCAGGAGGCTCAGCTGAGGCTGTGGAGCAGGTTGCCCTGACTCTTGCTCCAGGCAGCTGCATTCTTCCTCCTGCACTGAAGTACTAAAAGTGAGGAGGACTGGTGTAGCAGGATGCAGCCCACCAGACTCCCACTCTTCTCCTTCCTGAAGGCAAGGGAGGCTCTCCAGGACAGGAGCTACCGCCAGTGCCTCTCTGGCCATGCCAGAGCTGGAGGGGCTACAACACGCTCCAGTTCTCACTTCCTCTCCTTTGTCTAAACCCTGTGCTAAACAGACCTCCTCTCTCCTCTGTGGCAGCCTCTACCAGCCTCTCCTTGCAGGGGCTGCCAGATAACATGGGTGCTTCTCAAAAGGTGCTGAACAAGTAGAGCCATAGCCAACCCCATGGGGCTTGCCAGGCTCAGCATGCCATCTGAGGAGGGGTCTCTGTTTACTGCCACCTCTGCTCTCTTGTCTTGCCTCTCTCCATCTCAGCTGATGCAAACTGATCTGAATTAACCTCTTGTCTCCTGGGTGCTCTTGGTTCCTGGCCAGGCTGCCTCTTCGCATCTTCTAACTTTCTCCCTCGCCTCCCACTTGTCATTTTAGCGTAGCCTCCGCCCTGCATTCTGACAACCATGACCGCTATGAGCGCCTCACCTCCGTCTCCAGCTCTGTGGAATTTGACCAGAGGGACAACGTAAGTAGCAGCAGGGGTCAAACACTTTGCCTTTGAGTGGCTGGGGGCCCACAGCTTGGATGAGCAAAGGGCTCTTCAGAAGAAGCATTTTTTGCCCATTCCTGAGTATAAGTCCCACACTCTGTAGTGTGTGAGTGTGATGTAGAGCTCAGTGAAACATAACTGTGCAGATTCTAGATGTTTGCTTAAATAAATAGGCTGTACATCCCTGTGGCTTACCAGAAATCTGTCCAGCCTATAATCTCAGCATTGCAAACAATACTTACTTGCCAGTTCCTCCTCACCCTGTGGTCTACCTCTACTACTTTTTTCCTCCGTAATGGGAGGCGCAGTTCAGTAGGATAACAGGTGTGGTGGATGGGGGGGTAAAGCTCCCCTAGATGTCCTTTGGGGACCACTGCCTTGGCCCAGCCTGCCTTCCCACTCTCTACAGAGCTCCTCTTGTCCAGGAGGATGGCTAAAGTACCCATATGGTAAATTTTCTGGGTGTCCCTAAGAAATGAAGAGCTTCCATGTTAACCATAAGCCCATGGGTTGCCTGGGAGTTGGAGCTGCCAGTTGGTGGGGGGATAGCCACGTGGCATCATCCACCTATGTTGTACTTCATGGAGTTGCACTGTCACCTCCTTCACCTTGGCCCGTCTGTGGCTCTGCACATCTGGGTGCTCATGGTCTGTCCCCCCTGAGCCAAGTCAGTGGAGGTGCAAGGACACCAGCCTGGTCCCCAGAGCCTTTGAAGGAGAGAGCTGGGATAAGGGAACACAGAGTGATGTGAGGCTGTCCTTTCTTCTTCCTACACAGGGTTTCTGCTCCTGGCTGACAGCCATCTTCAGGATAAAGTAAGTGCCCCAGGACCTGCATGAGGGGCCCACATAGGGAAGGAGGGGCAGTGTGGGGTTGTTGTGGCACCCAGTGCAGTACAGCTGCTTGAAGTCACTGCCCTTGCTGCAGCCCCCTCTCTGAAGGGCGCAAGCAAAGTGTGTCCTCTGGAAAGGACAAGCAAAGATGGGACTAGATGAGGAGTCCTAAACCTAAAATAAGGTCATTCAGCGAGTGACAGAAGAGCACCCAGCCCAGGGATCCCCCACCTCAGTCCCATCTCAGAAGTACTGTCCACTGCTCTGCAGCGATGCTCCTCTCCCTGGCTCTCCTGCTAGGGACACTGGTATCTGAAGAACAGCTATGCGGAGGGGACTAGAGGGTGCATGGAGATGCCCTCAGCATGATAATGCTCAGAAGTAGTCTCCCAACTACTTCTTGGCTTCAGAGTGCTGTGGGATAGTGTCAGCCATCCTATATCTTAGCAGAGAAGGCAAGGTCCACCTGAAGGGTGTAAGGTGGGATTTGTGTGTGTCCTGTGGGACAGAGGACAGGGCCATGGGACGTGGGGCTGAGTAAACATTGTATAGGCAGGTTTCTGCCAAGGCTGGTTCAAGGCTGGGTGCTGGGCTCCCTACCCTGGAGTCTGGTTACAGCTCTGTAAGGCAGGACCAGAGGTACTGTGTGTTCTCAAATCAGGAGAGCAGCAGTCCTTTTCCCCAGCACTTGAGGGAATGTAGAAAATTGTGTGACAATCTTTCTCTCCCTGGCAGGGATGATGAAATCCGGGACAAATGTGGGGTTGATGCAGTGCACTACCTGTCCTTCCAAAGGCACATCATCGGGCTGCTGGTGGTCGTGGGTGTGCTCTCCGTGGGCATTGTGTTACCTGTCAACTTCTCAGGGGACCTGCTAGGTGAGAGCGCTGAGTGTTTGGGTGGGCTGGAGGGGCTGCTTTCAACACCATGCTTCAGACCACTGGGTAGCAGGCGAGGGCAGGACAGGACTAACACAGACAAACCGTGATTGCTGCCTCACTTTGAGTGTAGTGCATCCACAGGGTCATCCCATGCAGCTTGGGTCTTAACGTGTTCTGCAGGAGAGATTCCTGCCATAGCTCACCCTAGTGGTGCTCTGTGCCACTCCGTGTAACTGAACGTGCTTGTGTCTGCCTCTTTCTCCCTAGAAAACAATGCCTACAGCTTTGGGAGGACAACTATCGCTAACCTGAATTCTAGGTATGTATAGGGAGGGGTGGGATGGATAATTGAGGCCCTCAAGGGGTGTTTTGTAAATGTTCACTTGCTGCAAAGCCTCACCTCCTTGAAGGTTGCATTTCTACCCTTGCCATGAGGCTGCTTACTCTCCCTGCTCCAATTTCTAGGCCGAGCTCTTGGCATTTAGTTGTGTGGTGTATGTGTGCTGTGCTGATTACACTGCTCATGGCCCCAGTGCCTTCAGGGCCTGACCAGCCATACACAGACTTGTAGTGGCAACCTTGCATTGACCTTTGTGGTCTCCCTTGTGACAGGAATCACCTGCTGTGGCTGCACACCATCTTTGCCTTTCTGTACTTGCTGCTGACAGTGATCAGCATGCGCCGACACACCTCCAAGATGCGCTACAAAGAGGATGACTTGGTGAGCAGGATCTGATCACTCTTCCAGGCACATTTTCCTATGCCCTCTGGTCAAATCAGGTAGCCTTGGAGGGGTTGCTTTGCACCTCACTTCTCACAGAAATTTGGGGCTGTCATGTTTTGGCTGTTCTTTTATTCTGCCTGGCTAAAGGCAGATTTTCTCCAGAGTAGCAGCTCTGACTGCCTGTGGGTAAAGAGGAGAGGCCTGTACTGGGTAGATATGTGGAAGGACCCCGTTCTTCCTCAGAAGTGTCCCAGCTGCTTTTGCCTTCTTCATTTCTTAAGGGTAGCCCTGTTTCTGTTAAGGCAGCTGCACTGTAAGTCCCTAGCCTGTCAATGTGCAGTGCACCGGGGGACTAGTGGAAGCTTAGAAGAGGGGGAGTTCTGGTTGCCAGAAGTGATGGGGCTGCCGATTTGCATCACTGACTCAGGAACTGGGAGAGGGTTTGCTGCAATCTGGTCTTCTACACCATCCACACCTACCTGCCTCCTTCTTTCTTTCTGTCTCACCTTTCTTTCCTTCCTTCGCTTCCTTCCAGGTTAAGCGAACTCTCTTCATCAATGGGATCTCAAAATATGCTGAGCCAGAGAAGATCAAGAAGCATTTTGAGTGAGTTTCACTTTGTCCCTAAAGACTACTCTGTAACAGGGAGTAGAATAGTGCTAGTTTTACCTAAAATGACAATAATACATTGAGAGCAGAGAGCTAGGCAAAATCAGGGAGTGCCTTTATTTTGGGACTCTTACTGTTATTTTTTCTGCTAACTTTTTATCTGAATGTACAGTATCCTCGGTTTTGTGCTGTGATATGCCCAGCTATCTCTTGCAGAGCCATAGCAGGTCAGTGTGGTAAGCAGTGAGCCGGGCATGTCCTGAGATGTGGCCACATTCAGTGATGAGATACAGGCAGGAGGCGCTCAAGCAGTGCCTATGGGATGTTGTGCTGCTGCCCTGATCACAGTCCTTATAGAAGGTATATAATTTAAAAAAAAAAAAAAAAAAATTTCTCTTCCGTCAGAACCTCAACACACTGTCAGGGCCATTTTTGGGAACCATTCTCCCTCTTTCTGACCCCAAGCCTCTAAAGGCAGAAAGGGAGTGTAGGGTCAGAGAGGCTCCTTGCTGCTACAGGGCAAAAGTCCAGAGAGACTCCTTGTGACAAAGCCCAGAGGATGTAGCATTTTCCCCATGTGTTGCTTCTTCTGTAAGGTACAGAGCCTGCAGGCTCCCCTGCAAACTCTTGGTACATGTCATGTCACTCAGCCCAGGACACTGTTCTCGAGGCAGGAGAGAAGTCCTGCTTGAGGGGTGCCAGGTGTGATGAAATGGCCCTTCTCATCCACAGGGAGGCCTATGCCAACTGCACTGTCCTGGAGGCCCGTCCCTGCTATGATGTGGCCCGGCTGATGTTCCTTGATGCAGAGAGGTAAATCCCAGTTTGGGAAAGAAGGCAGAGTGGGCCAATATTGCTGGTTCTCTCCCAACTCTGGTGCCACAGGAGCTCTTCTTAGCCTTCCCTCCCTTCCCTCTCTTTGCTCTCCTGTTTCAGGAAGAAAGCTGAACGTGGGCGAATCTACTTCACCAACCTGAAGAGCAAGACCAGCCACACAAGCATGATCAACCCCAAGCCCTGTGGCCACCTATGCTGCTGTGTCATCAGGGGCTGTGAGGAGGTAGGGGAGAGCTGGAGGTATTGGACAGGTGGGAACCCATGGTGGTTTTGGTTCCCCACATCATCTCTCTTCTTACCTCTGTCATTTTGCTCAGGTGGAGGCCATTGAGTACTACACCAAGCTGGAGGAGAAGCTCAAAGATGATTACAAGCGGGAGAAGGAGAAGGTGAATGAAAAGCCTTTGGGGATGGCCTTTGTCACCTTCCACAATGAGACCATCACAGCCATGTGAGTGCAAAGGGTCCTGCCCTCCCCAAGAAGGTGACCGTTGCCTTAAATCAGAAGAATGCTAACAGTAAGGCATCCTCTCGGCTTGTGCCTGCCAGCCCTTTGCATCAGCGTCTCCCTCTTTCTCTTCTCCAGAATCCTCAAAGATTTCAATGCTTGTAAGTGCCAAGGCTGTGCATGCCGTGGGGAGCCCAGGGCCTCCTCCTGCAGTGAGTCCCTCCATGTCTCCAACTGGACTGTCAGCTATGCCCCTGACCCACAGAACATCTACTGGTGAGCAGCTCTGTAGGGCTGACTGGCATGGGGAAAGCCTTGGGCTGGCACCCCAAGTGCTGTTCACACAGGCTGGGCTTTGGGAGAGCATGTGAAGCCCTGGACCTGCTATTCTACTCTGTGTAGCCATCCTGATGCCCTCCTTCTTCCTCCCAGGGAACACCTCTCTGTCCAGGGCTTCGTATGGTGGATCCGCTGCTTGGTGATCAATGTGGTCCTCTTCATCCTTCTCTTCTTCCTCACCACCCCTGCTATCATCATCACTACTATGGACAAATTCAATGTCACCAAGCCTGTGGAGTACCTCAATGTAAGGACTTTGGAGCTGGGTGCAAGATGGGTAGCGTGGAAACCACCTCGAGGTACAACATCCCTTGCAAGGCTGATAGTGAGAGAGATGGTCAGTGTTCCCCAGGTCCTGTCAGCCTGACCATGAGAGAGGTGCTGAGCCTGGCCAGGGTGCAGTGGCAGTGACAGTGCCAGGGACTTGGCATCAGCAAAGGCAACTGTACCTGTGACTGGCGCAAGAGCTGCTGCACCATATAACACTGATTTCTTCTCTGCCTTGTTGCAGAATCCAATCATCACCCAGTTCTTCCCCACTCTGCTGCTGTGGTCTTTCTCTGCTCTTCTGCCCACCATTGTATACTACTCTGCCTTCTTTGAAGCGCACTGGACCAGGTAAGGACAGCCACCACCTGTTCTTAGTCATACCAGCAAGCTGCCTGGCTGCTAGACACTTCTCACTGATGTAAAGCTCCTGTCTGCATCCTTCTGCTTGAAGTTCTATTCTATGATTCTGTCTTCCACTCAAAGCATGGTGTTATATTCCACCTCTTGGACACATGGAAACTGCTATGGACAGCTATTCTGCCAGGCTTTACCTGCTGTTGTGCAGCATGGTTGTCTGAGCAGAGCTTTACATAGGTCTACAAGAAGAAAAAGAAAGCTGGGAAAAGTTGGGGCTGGTCACTGTGAGAAATGCTAATAGAGAAGGAAGTCTTGGCTCAGGTGAGCAGGCAGGGATGGTGTGCCTGTACCCATCTGCAAGTCATAGCTTTTCCAAGGGAAAATTGTTTCAGCTGCTTCAGCTTCTGGCCACAGGGAAGGTATTTGAAGTGCAGAGCACTAGAAATGCACTGCTTGTGAGGTATATTGCCCATAGGACATGCAATGTAAGCTTTTTTTTCTGCTCTATGTTGCAGAGACTGGTGGGGAGGTTGTCACCAGCTCTGAGGATTGCAGGTCAAGGGAGATGATTGCAGAACCTATGAGACAAGGGGGAAGGAACTGGGACTTGGTAACAGATTTCAAACATACTGGAGGAAAAGGGGACATATTCGTGTACCAGTAGTGGACACGGTGGGATTCAGATTAGAGATTGGGAAGTGCTTACTGGTGAAAAAGCCATGGGAGCACAGCACATAGGGCTGGCAGGGTGACAATGAAAGGTTAACAGCCTCCTCTCTGCCCTCAGGTCTGGAGAGAACAGGACAACCATGCACAAGTGTTACACCTTCCTCATCTTCATGGTCTTGCTGCTGCCATCGCTGGGCCTGAGCAGGTAGGGGTAGTGGGAAGGGAGGCCAAGTGCAGAGATCTGGAGCATGGGAAGGGTTGACATGCACCCTTGCTTGTTCTCCTATATACAGTACATCCTTTCCTCATTGCACTGTGTCATGGCCACCATCCTCTTAGGAAAATGGTGTTTGGTTCTGGTTGGGGTGTACAGGCCAGACCATACAAGGTAAGGGCAGACCTAGTAAGGTCTCTAGGACCTTACTGATTCAATCTGCAGACTCATTGACATGTGCCATGATGTTAAGATAATGCAGCAAAAGTTGGCATGGTTGGTGGATGCATGTAAAAAGTCTGCTTAAGGTCTCCTGGCACTCCCCACCCCTGTGCTCAGTGTGCAATCTGAATTTTGTACAAAACTAGTGAATTTCCCATTTAAGCTTGAACTTGAGTAGGTTGCACTGCCTCGCTGGGTGGGATAGTGCGTGTGCAGCACTGCTCACCTGTTTGGATGTGAGCCTCAAATCTTCCTGCAGAGTTTATAGAATTGCTGTGTGGGAAACACTGATGCATCACCTGCCAGCCATTGGCATGGACTTCCAGCACTGAACAGGGGCCAAGTAGGGGAACAGCGTGAGGAAGAAAATACTGGGGAGTGGGTGTGGGACAGGGAAACCTCACTGTGGTAGTTTGTTCCTTACACATTGTGGGTGTAAAACCCTGGGTAAAGCCACACGCTGCCCAGGTGATTTACTTACATTCAGACTCCAAGAGACTTCGCTCAACCAAACTCTTGCAGAGCCTTTAGTTCTTTAATACTTTGAATTCCTGTAAAGAGAACACGCTACATGCATTTCCCAAGAGACTTTTATTAATCTATTGAGAAAATAGCCATTTTGACAAAAGGTTTACAGGAGTAACATACAACCAAGGAGAAGCATTTCACTAAAGCACCCAGCACACAACAACCACTACTTTTAAGTAGAATACAATCTGTCGGTTTTAAGGTACCCACAAGAGATTAAGGAAAGAGATTAAGAGAAGAGACAGGAGTAAAGAGAGAGGTTAGGATAAGAAAATTGTATAACTACCACCAAAAAGTCACATCACAATGGCAGGTCCCAAGAGAGAGGCAAGACAGAGCCCCCCATGCTCCTCTATTTATATGGTCTGGCCAGCGTGCCCACCTTTCTCAGGTGCGACAGCCACTTCACTGACCGCTCAATGCCTTCCTAGCCAGAGTGAGGGGTGGTCCAGCTTATCAGAGGCTCCAGGGGGTGTGGGTGAGGTGGGCTTTTTGATTGACAAGCTCTTGCATGTGGTTCCTGATACTAGAGGCCTTGCCCCCTTCCCCCACAAGCTGATTGATTCGACCCAGTTAAACAATCCAGGGAGATACACATCCAGACTCTCACAGTGTGGTGTGGTATCTTTAAGATCCCTTACAACCCACACCAGTCTGTGATTCTATGCTCTACACCCCACCTAAATTCAGGATTTGGGATACAGCCCATCAGTGGTGATGTCAGGCACCTCCTGGGAATAGATAAACCCTCTGATAGAGGCAGAAGAGAAGTGCTCCATCCCACTGGGTGACTGCAGCAGTGCTTCCAAAACAGATTAAAAATGCCTCATTGCATGTAACCTTACAACTTAGGTAAATGTTCTTGAAAGATTTGCATTTTGACCATTAAGCAGACTGCCATTTCTTCTGATGAGTCTATCCCCCTGCTGTTTCCTCTGGAGCTCTGTATTCTACCAGTGCCAGGGGTTTTATATCAAAAAATGGGAATTTAGAAAAATGCAATTTGTTTCTCCTACGGTATTTTTTTAATCTCTTACTGGAGGGTACTTTGTACCTAACGGGATTCTTCAGTCGGTCACCTTTTCCTTGCATGGATGTTGTGTCCAAAACAGAGGAGAGAGGAAAATACTGATAGGTTTGGGGCAAAGGGATAAAAACATACAAGTGGGAAGCTTTACATCTCTTTTTGAGTGTTACCCTGTTTTGTTTTGTTTTGTTTTCCAATGTCTGATTTACATAATTGCTGGTGACACATCTTGAGACGGAACGAGATAGTCTGTGGTCAGAGTTTTCAGTCCTTCTGGAGCAGCTTCCACATATTTGCCATGTACATGTCTGGCTATTGCTGCTTCTGATGGTCCCTCTTTTCTTTTTCCCCTCCTCCCACACAGCTTGGATGTATTTTTTCGCTGGTTGTTTGACAAAAAGTTCCTCGCTGAAGCCACCGTGCGATTTGAGTAAGTGGAGTTGAGCAGAAAGATTTTCTTTACAATGAGAAATGGTTCTTGTTGGCATCCAAAGGTGCTGGGGGCTCTGAGCTGCTGCCCTGCAAGGAGGAAGCACCTCCTGCAGCCTGCTCCTGCTGTACCTCCCCAGATGTGTGTTCCTGCCAGACAATGGGGCTTTCTTTGTCAACTATGTCATCGCTTCTGCCTTCATTGGGAATGCCATGGACCTGCTGCGCATCCCTGGTTTGCTCATGTACATGATACGCCTCTGCCTGGCCCGCTCGGCAGCCGAGCGGAGGAACGTCAAACGAGTATGTAGCAGGGCTGAGGGGGTGGGTTGTGGCCTGCACCCGGGGATGGGAGTGCTGCAATGGGACCCTGATGGGGCTCACCCAATGGTGTGTGTAGAAACTGGGTGTGTTGCACACACCCACTCACCTCCCAGGGTCCTGCTGATGGGTCTCCATTCTCCCTTGCAGCACCAGGCCTATGAGTTCCAGTTTGGGGCTGCTTACGCCTGGATGATGTGTGTCTTCACTGTGGTCATGACATACAGCATCATCTGCCCCATCATCGTCCCTTTTGGTAAATGATACCCCTCTGCCTCCCTGTGTCAGAGACTAAGGGGAGGCAAGAAGGCTAATGTGGGGGAGATACTCCCTCTCAGTCTAGGAAGGAGGCTGATTCCCCACTCTGCTGGCATTCTTCCCTTTCTCACAGGGCTTATGTACATGCTGCTTAAGCACCTGGTGGACCGATACAACCTGTATTATGCCTACCTGCCTGCCAAGCTGGACAAGAAGATCCATTCAGGAGCTGTGAATCAGGTCGTGGCAGCCCCCATCCTCTGCCTCTTCTGGCTTCTTTTCTTCTCCACCGTGCGCACAGGTGAGCACTGGACTGGGATACGTGGCCACAGAGCACAGTCACAGTCCTTTTGACACCACAACTTTGGTTTTCCTTTGCCCCAGGGTTCCTGGCCCCCACTTCCATGTTCACGTTTGTGGTCCTCGTGATCACCATTGTGATCTGTCTCTGTCACGTCTGCTTTGGGCACTTCAAATACCTCAGCGCTCACAACTACAAGGTGAGGCAGAATGCTGGGTATGGGAACCTCCTTCTTGGGAGCACAGATCAGCCACAAAACAGCAGGGAATCTTGAGGGGGTCTCAGGCTGCTCTTCAGCACAGCCTTTCAATGCTGTCTTCACAGAGGGGACAGTGCCAGAGCTGTCCCTGCAGCCTGCGTACTGTTCCTGAAGTGGGACAGCAAACGTGTTGCCCTGGCAGTCTCTCAGTTTCTCCTTTCCTCTCCAGATTGACCACACAGAGGTGGATGCCATGGACAACAGGCAGAATGGGAGACCTGCCACCAATCTGCCAGCTCCTAAATCAGCTGTGAGTCACTGTCCCCATCTCCATGCCCTGGCACACTCCTTACTTGGGTTTGGAAGGGGGAGGTAACTCCCTGTTCAAGTGCCTCACTCCTCACTTCTCATTTTTCTGAGTCATCACCTGGATCCAGTGAGGGTGGGAGGCAAGTGTTGGGCACTGTGCCCCTCACCTTCTCTGGGTGATGAAGTGTAACCCCACACACACACTCCTTTCCCGCTGCTCCTCAGATGCTGTGCGTTTACTTTCTGCCTCTCTCTCGGCTGTGACAGTGAATGCAGCCGGGTCAGTCTCCCTTCTCTTTCTGCATCTTTGCACGCTTGCACGCCAGCAAAGGCTGTCACCCACCAGGCTTGCCCTGGTGCCAATGCAAAGGCGTCTCCATGGGCATTGCCTTGAAGGCAGTGGAAGTGCTTTTGGGACTCTCCTCTCTCCTGTCCAACTCTCCAAGATCTCAGAGTCAGTTTTCTCAACTTCTCCTTGGCTCACTGGCTCATTCCAACTGCTTCCTTCCACGAGGTTTTTGTAGTTGGGGTCTATACAGAGCTGCAGAAGAGGGGTAAAGCAGACCCTCCTGCTTCCTCAGGATGGCAGGGCTGAGGTGTGCACGTGTAATCCAGGCTCCTTCCTAGTCTCCATATACCTAAGGGCCGCAACATCTCACCCAAAGTAGAATCCCTGTAGGAGGCAGACAGAGCCTCAGAGGGGTACGTCTAGTGGCAAAAGAGGGAGTGCAGTCTTCCAGTCTATACAGGCTCCAAAGAGCCTGAGAAGCCATATTCTTTCCTCGCCCAGGCTCCCTGTCCCAGAATGCTGGGGTTTGGCACATCCAGTGTTGCAGGGCCAAGCCAGCCCTATTCTTAACCCCTTTCTTGGTACATCCCATAGAGTCTGGACCCTTCCTCACCCCCTCAGTGTGTCCCCATGCTCAGCCTCATGCATGGTGCTTGGTGTGTTGTGCTCTGCTGCCAGGAGAAGCTCCCCAGACTGATGTGTGTTTCTGCTCTCTCCCCACCCCTTGCCTGCCCCATGTTGGGCCCTGACAGAAGTACATCGCCCAAGTGCTTCAGGACTCCTCGCCAGAGGGTGAAGCAACAGAATCAGAGGAGCAGGGATCGGAGCAAGGATCACAAGATGAGGAGCTCATCAACGCCGATGGCATGAACGACACAGATTTCCAGTCGTGTGAGGACAGCCTGATAGAGAATGAGATCCATCAGTAGGGACCTCGAAGGGCGGGAGGGGAAGGAGGCCCAGGAGCAAGGCAGGCTGTGCGCATGGAGACCTGTGGAGAGGCACCCAAGGGTGCTGAACACTGCCCTTGCTCACCCGCCTGCCCCCCAGGGACACTGCCTTCAGTGAGGACAGGGGCCCTGCTGCAAGCTCTCCATCTCCCTGCCCCTCCACCCCTGCGCCACCCCAACTGCTCAGCAGGCATGCTCTTTACTAGCTACCTTCAACACGTCCCCAGACCCCAGAATCCTGGGGGCTGAGGAGGAGGGGGACTGTGACCCACCAGTGCTGCCCTGGACCTGCAGGGAGGAGGAAGGCTGGGTACTTTGTGGGAAAGGGCATAAGGGGAAAAACTGGGGTCTTCTCAGCAGGCCACTCTGTCACTTGTCATCCTGGTGAAAAACACTAATAACTTACTAGATTTGCAGGAAGGTGATAAACACAAAACTTGAGTCAGTATATTGGAAATCCCACCTAGGGAAGGGGGTGGCTTTTGTTTCACCTTCTCCCTGTGCCTGCGTATGCCCTTTTTCAACCCCTCGCAGTACCCATGTAGTGGGGCATGCCAGGAGCTGGTCCAGGCACAGGGGTGGTGACAAACTTCCCCCTCACCACAGGGCTGTGACAGCCTGGCTTTGTGGTCAGGAGTGGCATCACCCCGGGGAAGGGACACAGGGTTGGTGTGAGCTAGGCAGCTCACAGGATGAGGGGTGCTGAGGGCATTTCTTACAGGAAGAAGGAGGCGCAGGCAGCCTCTCCCCAAGGTCCTGTCCCCTCCTCTCCCAGGGGCACAGGCAGGAGATTGCAGCATCACGTTAAGTGGCATTTTTCTTTGCACATTTTACTCCCCTTTCAAAGAAATCAACCTGACCCCCATGTGGTACTGCAGCCCCCCTTTGCTGCCCTGTGTCTGCACAGCAGGGTGAGGCTTGAGGTGGAGGGGCTGTGATGGGGGTCTCCTGGGTGCTAGGGAGAGGGGAGAAAGGGTCTCAGGCTGCAGGCCCTTGACACACTGCGAGGTCAGTGCTGCTTGGTTATGATAGGGCCCTGTGGGCTGCCTTCCATGAGCTGCTGCAGGATCTTCCCCCAACTGAGGTGGTCAAAGAGGAAAGGAGCCCTGGGAGAGCAGCCCTTGGGAGCCCTCTCTAACCAAGACCATCATCTTCAGGAGCACAAAAGCCTCATTGGGCTGTGCTGACTTTCTTCACCTGCCCTGACTGGTGGAGGCTCCCCTGCCATAACTCAACCTGAGAGAGGGGAAATGTTCCTCTCCTACCTCTACCCTTGCCCCACCCCTGTTGATAGCTGTGTCCCAGAGGCAGGCAGGGAAGAGAATGAATGGAGAGGTGGACTGGAGCCTCTGGCACCTGCAGGGAGGACACTGACCCTGTTTAAAGGTTCTTTTTGAGAGGTTTTGTGGTTGGGATCAGTTGCCCTCAGTTGCTTCCCCCTTCCCTTTGTGTAAAATGTAAAGGAAAATACTAAATCCTCCTGCTATTTAGCTATATTTATTTCCCTCAGCCCTGCCACCATCCTGTTTGGTGCTCATTGCAGACACTATCACCCTCCCTTTGCCTGTCATCTGTGGGTGCTGCACCAGCTCACTGGGGCAGTGCCCTCCAGGGCTCGATGGGGCTGGGTGAAAGGGGACAGTCATTTACCTTTCAAATCACCTGTGCTGGCCCTGGAGCTCCAAGCACTTTAATAGACCTGAACAACTGAAATGTCAGCCCTGCCCACCTCAGCTGCCAGGAAGGGTGGTCACATCCCATGGCTTTCTTCCCCGGCTTGCTCCCCAGTAATGGAGGGGAGCCAGACACACAGCAGGTGAGGGCTGCTCCAGGGAGGACATAGCTGACTTTCCTGTACATCTCCTCTATAAGAATCCCAGGCCTGGAGGAAAGGGGGGATGGAGGGGAGGAAATGTGGGTCTTCAGTGCATGGGGAGGACAGGCCACCCCAGTTCCCAGGGCTGGGCTGGGCCTGGAGGATACATGGTGCAAAGGAACAGGATGAGAGTTGCCTGTTCCCTCCAGCTATTGTCTAGGAATGAAATGAGCATGTAAGCTGATTACTCCAGGTCCACTCTCAGGCTGGGCCGGGGGGGTTGTTGATCCTGCTTCCCTCTTCTTGCACCCACCTACTGCCCATGCCTCTGGTCCAGCAGGTGGGCTGGGATGCTCTGGTCTCTCTAGGTATGGCCATGGCCCGGGACTGCCTCTGCAGCTGTCAGGGCTCTGCCTGTGCTGAGCTGTGTGTTCTGAGTGGCACTGTCTGTGTAGAGATGTGTATAATACCCTGTATATATTTGTGTACAAAAGAAAAAAGGTAAAAATGGAGCTATTGTTCTTGCAGTCGTTTCTTTGTGGAACGGGTTGGGGGCTGGGACCTGGAAGGAGAGAACCCCAGGTGGGGCAGGGCTGCAGGAGCATGCGTATTGCAAAAGGAGGAGTGGGGAGTCATGTGTGAGCACAAGCCCTGCCCTGCTGCCTGTAATCCAGCCATGGCTCACAGGCTCTCCTGGCACAAATGAACTTTTCTTCTGGCATCAGAGGCTTTGCTGCAAAAATCAGGTCGTTGGGAAGCTGCATGCACTGTGGCTGGGATGGGGGAAGATGATTTGGGAATGGTGTGGTGGGCAAGTCTTGCTCGTAGCCTCAATAGCAAATACCAGCCCACCTTTACAGTCCCAATAACAAGTTACATGTCCATTCCTTCCATATCCATTCAGAAACTTGGACACCTAGTTTGGGTGGACAGCTTTCCCAAAGCCTTTGGGTAAGGGTGAGGGGTTCTAGACTTCTGGAGCACAGCCTGGCTGGGAGCGCTTTCCTGACCTGTGATGCTGCTTGTAGGTCAGCCAGCCCCTGAGTTCTGGGGCAGGTAGCAAGCAGCCAGCGCCTAGAATGCTCCCTGCTGCTCTCTGTGCAGTCTGGATCCTGTGTGCTTCCCAGGTGGCTGTTGCATGCTCATTACATTGTATACAGTGGCTGTTGCTCAGAGGACAGCACAATGGAGAGGCGAGGCCTGGGCAGGCTGCTGAGAGATGGGTGAGTGACCCCAGCTCCATTCCCACCTTGCTATGTTCAAGCCCTATGGCTTTGTGTGCCAGGGGCATAGCGTTAGCTGAGGACAAAAGACTCCTTCTCCTGGCAGCCCACAGCCAAAGGATAGGGAAGAGGCAAGGCCTGAAAACAAAGAGAACTGATGATTGAAAGCCAAACCATGCCTGCTGCCAAGTCCCTGCAGCAATCCCTGCAAAAGGAAGTTTGAGAGAAGAAAACAATGAAATTGCACAGGTATTTGTGCAGGTGTTTTACAGAAACTGTTCCCAAGCATAGCAGGCAGGATGCAGGACAGCCTTTGTGACAGGATTGTATAGGAGCTGTCTCCTGCCCTAGGAGAGTCAGCTGTGAAAGGGGGTTTGAGGGCCACTGAGGGGTAATAAGACAGGAGCTGAACAAGAGAAGAGGGTCATAAGGACAGGCACTGTCCTGGGTGGATCTGAGCAGTCAGGGCAGTCAGTGGTGGTCAAGGCCAGAGAAAAAGCTGGACTTGGGCACAAGTCCAAAGAAGGAACAAGCACAGGCAGTACAGGCCTCTTGCTCCTCAGCTGAAAGCATGGTGCTGTCTGCAGCTCTGTGCAGAGCACAATGGTGACCCCAGCAGGGAACCCCCTATGTCTCCAGCCTGCAGGCACTGACACAGCTGCCTTTGGCTGAGGAGAAGATGGAGCAGCCCCTGCAACAACTCAGAGCAGGGCACCCTAAGGCCTTCTCTACACCAGACTGGGCAGAATAAACTGCTTGTGACAGGCTCTCCTAGGAAGGGATGGGACAGGGCAGCTCTGATGGGTGCTAGCCAGGGCTGCAGTGGTCCCCTGGGGATGTGGCAGTAGGACCGCACTATGGCTGGTTTTAAATGTTCTAGTTGTCCTTCCCTCAGGCAAGGGACACGGTTCCTATACCCATGTGCAACCTGCTCCCTGCTTAGCAAGGATTTACCCCCTGGAGCAAGGTGTGGTGAGTTAGGAAGCGGATGCCATTTGAAGCCTGGGCTCCTGTAGGCTCCATGCCAGCTGCTGCAATGAGGCTGTACGGGCACAGCCTCCCCAGCTGCAAGTGGCACCAGGGCAGAAGGAGCCCTGTGGTTGGTGACACCTGTGTGGATCATTCTGTTCAGCCCTGGCAACAGAATGATGGCAGTGGAGAGCTTCTTTCCTTGGGCTCAGGCTGAGCTGGTCATGCCAGGCCAAGCCATGCTAGACATGCTGTACTGAACCATACCAGGCCAAGCTGTGCCATGCCATGCCAAAGCCATGTTGCACCACACAGGGCTGTACAGTGCTGTGGCAAGCCCTGCTGTGGCCGTGCCTGCTGGTAACAGCACCACCCAGCATGGCTGCGCTGTGAGTCATGGAGGGCATGCAGGGGCAGCCCCAGGGCTAGGGGACTTGCCTGAGAAGGGCCCTGCTGGCACCCAGCAACGAGGGGCAACTCGTGGGGTGTGTACCAGCCATGACTGCGAGGGCAGCTAGCAGCAGGGTTGCCAGCCATGAATCCCTGAGCTTGCAGGAGTGAGGTGGTGCAGGCACAGCCTTCCCAGACATGAGGGAAGAAGGCACCACACAGTGTGTGACACCTACTGAGACCACCGTACTCAGCCATGGCACCAGAAGGTCAACAAGCCGTGGGAGAAGGTGCAGTAGAGAGCTTCACCCAACTAAGATGGGTTGCCAGCAGTGTGCAGCAGCCACCCTAAAACCCACTCCAAAAGGAAAGCTGCTTCCTCTTCTCCTTCCAGCCGCAGTTTCACCGAACCCTTTACTCCGAACAATGGTGGGAGAAGCGCGCCCATCCCGGCCGTGCCCCTCCATCCCCGGGCGCTGGGAGACGGTGACAACAGACGGAACCGCACCAGCAGCCCCAATAAATCCCCTTCCGGCCTCTGTGAGCAGTCACTGCTCCTTTAATTCCCCCTCCCACCGCCCTCCCGGCTTTGCTCGCACATCCTGCCCACCGAAACTCCACCTTCCGCGGGGCCGCGCCGAGCCGGGCTGGGCTGGGCTGGGCTGGGCTGGGCCGAAGCGGGCAGGGCGGTGGCGGCGGCAGCTTCCGTAAGTCCATCCCCCCCCCCATTCCCACCCTCACCCTTATCCGACCCCCAGTACGGGCTTAAGTACCGGGGGGCCTCCCCACCTCCCAGCGCCCCCGCGGGAATGGAACCCTGCCCACCCTGCTGCAGGCTTCTCCCCCCTCCCCCGGCTGCTTCCTCTGCTCTCTAAGCTTCTCCGGGCTTGTCTGTCCCATCCCCTTCCTGTCTGCGGAGATTTTTGCATTAGGTAACGCATCCGCAGAGACCCTGAGGCTTCCCAATCAGGGCGGCCAGTAAAGCGGGTACCGCAGCCACCCAGGATGCGCTGCCGACCCCAAACCCAACGCCGCATCGCGTCAAAGGGATGCGGGAACACAAAGGGAAGCTTGTGGGAAATGAGGATCCTTGTCATCCGAAGCTCTGGAAAGGGCCTGAGAGCTGCTTGAGCCATGTGGGACCCTATGGGTGGCAGTGGCTCCTTGCCCCGAGCTGAGTATGCGGCAAGATACTTTGTGTCGGGGCTGGCTTCGAGGAAGGGAACTCCTTGCTTGATGTGCAAGAGCAGCTGACAAACCAGAGATCTGCATAGATTTCTGGCTGGATTTCGGCAGTGATTCTGCCTAGGAGTTTTGCAGTATGCGCTAAGGTGCATGAAGTATCAGAAACCCTGCAGGTACCAGGATGTCTTTCTGCTCCCACCTGAGAGGGATCAAAGGTGCCTCAATACTGGAAAGCATCATATTATAGCTGGAAGTAACTTTCTGTGGAAATCTGCCCTGGGGGCTTAGCTTGTCTCATCACACCCCTTCCTCCTCCGTGGAGGACCTGCAGTGTCCGTCAGCATCATCCTGGGGAGGTGTCAGCAGCCAATCCCGTTGCTTAAGGTCCCATGTGGTTCCTCTCCCATTCTGGGGTCTGAAATGCTTTTCCTTGCTCTGCGCTTGCGTGACCTCCGTCTGCCACTGAACACAGCCTTATGAGTATTTTGAGCCACAGATCTAAGAATAACTCGTCCGGTGCCCGTGTCTGCACACAGCTCCCTATGCCCGCAGCCATGGCCTGGACTGGTAGGTAGGGTGGGAGGGGGGAGCCTGCCAGGGGTTGAGGGCAGGGTAAGTTCACTGGCCATCGGCAGGCTGTGGTGTGAGTGCCAGGGAGGTGATGGGGTGGGAACCGGAGGTAGTGCGGGCAGTTGAACTTGGGTTTCCTCCTCCTGCAGCTCTCCCTGGGCTTTGGGCAGCACCTGGGACTGGAGGAGCCGTCCCAGCAGCTCTGCAGACAATGAGTGCCTTGCTGCTGGGAGAGACTGCCAGAGTTTTTGGCCGTGGAGGGAGGAGCTCCATAGATTTGGGGCCGTTGTAGAGGAGAGGACTGGCGGTACCTTGGAGGAGGATAGTGGGTTTAGAGCATCCCAGGGCAGGCAGACTGATGGGGAAGACTAGATTTTAGTTCTGAAAAGCTTCTAGCTGGAGCAGCCCCATGACTTAGCAGCCAGATTTATGCCCTGTGCATGTGCCAAGAGCTTTTTGCTGTTCCCTGCCTTCACTTCGCTATCACAGCATTTCAGGACAAGGAAAGCCACCTCTTTGGAGCCAGCTTGCACCCTGCTCCCCTGGGACAGGGTGCTAGGGAGGTGGCAGGCCGTTGCTGGCATCTGAGCTGGCTGCTCTGAGTGGGTTGCTGGCTCATGGGTTATTTACCCAAGGACTGCTCCACTCCGTCCCAGGGAGAAACCTCTGAAGTATTCGGCACCAGCCCTGCCAAGCAGGAGCTGAGATGGCTGGGGAGTGGGGCATGGTGAGCTGCAGATGCCAGTGGGCTGATGGTGGTGGCACTTGCCCCATGGCCCTGCTGCAGGTGACACCGATTGCGTGGGGACTTGGACCAGATGGCCCCCGGCGGTCCCTTCCATCCTGGGCAGTGCAGTGGGTGCGAACACCGGCTGCTGTCACGGTGCCTGGACAGGGCTGATGGCAGCAGGGAGAGGACTTGGGACTTGCCCACCGCAGCGGGCGCGGTGGGGCAGGGCTGTGGGGCCAGACGTGCCTGGCAGCTGTGTCATGCTGGTTTGAAATGCCTGGCCGTGAGCTGCTGGTTAAACCCCCGGGAGGAAGGCCAGGGCAGGGACCGGTGCTGTGTTGGGGCTCTGCGGTGTCTGCCCTGCCCCGGACTCCCCGTGCCGGGGTGCCCTGCTGCAGCCCGCATCCCTTCCCAGTGTCTGCTAGTAGGCTGCTCCACTGGCTGTCGGCGAGCCTTGAATCATCCTGCCTGCGTGTACGTGTGCTGGGAAGGGCCGTCCCGCCTCTTCCTTCCCTATCCTCCTCTGGCCCCATAGATAGCGCGATCTGCGCCCCGTGGGGTTCCTCCCTACCCGGCTCTATTGACTCAGTGCTCAGGCAGCTGGGGCGGGTTTCCAAGGAGGGGGAGAGGCGCCCGGGGCTGGGAGAAGCTGCGGGCGGCCGCTGACGCCCTCCCGGGCGAGGAGGAGCCAGGAGGAGGGAAAGACCCAGAAAGCTGCGCCGGGAGGAGAGGCTGTAGGGTGCGGAAAGGGCCCGAAAGTCCTCCGGGTTCAGCCTTTTGGGCTCAGGAGCGGGAACGGGACAGGACGGGAGATCCGTAACCTAGTTCCTCCCAGCCAGCCCTCAGCGCTGCTCTGCTTCCTCGGTTCGCCCTAAAGACTGCAGGACTGTGATAGCTGGGCTGGAGGACGGGGGTCAGAACAGGGCTGCTGCAGGGCATGGGGTCCAGCGAGGTTGTCCTGGTGCATGTGCCCACCTTGGGGTGCTCTGTGTGCCGCTGGGCTCGCTGACCCAGGGCAGTGGTGGTGGAGGAGGTTCCTGCTGTGAGGCTGGTGGGGAACTGGACATCTGGCCTCAAAGCCTGGCTCTGTCAGATGACTGACATCCCCAGGGGAGTGCAAGCTGACAGGCCCTGCCTCAGCCTGGCCATGCCCGCTGTGTTGCAGGGAGAGGAGCTGAAGTCAGTGCTGCCAGTGCCTGGCCATGATGCCCTTTGGAGGGATGGCTGCTCGTCTACAGAGAGACCGCCTGAGAGCTGAGGGGGTTGGCCAGCACAACAACGCCATCAAGTACCTCAACCAGGACTATGAGGCCCTCAAGCAGCAGTGCATTGAGAGCGGCACCCTCTTCAGGGATCCCCAGTTCCCAGCTGGCCCCACTGCCCTTGGATTCAAGGAGCTGGGGCCGCACTCCAGCAAGACGCGGGGGGTGGAGTGGAAGCGTCCATCGGTAAGTGCTGAGCTTGCTTCTCAGGCTGGGCTGGCATCCCTGCCCTGCACATCTGCACTGACGTGGTGTGCTGAGCTGCAGCCTAGCCCTGGCTGGCTCCCCTCCGTGCTCGAAGTGCCTGGAGTGCTTCATGGCTTCCTTTCCCAAGGGCCGGAAGTAATGCCCCTTGGGTGTCTGCTCGGAAAACCACTGTGCCCAGCAGGTCCTCCAAAATAGGTGGGCTGTGTCGTTTCTTTAGGGGTCATGACACGGATGTGTCACCATCAGTGACTGGGGCTTTTGAGGGCATATATCCCCTGGTGCCCACAAGTGCAAGGGGAATGTCATTAGTCTAACCAGCATTGTCTCCCCATGGCTACATCAGAACATCATGCCTTGCCTTACCATGATGGCCTTGGGATTGCAGTCAAGCAGCCTTCCCTAGCAGAGCACATGTGGGGTGCACCTTGCAAGGACCATATACCAGTTCTCCCAAGTCAGAGCTGCAGTGGGCACCAGCCCCGCTGAAGTCCAGGCCCTGCCAAACTCCAGCACCAGCATCTGATTCTGTCCTTGTGCAGGAATTAGTGGACGACCCTCAATTCATCGTTGGTGGTGCGACCCGGACGGACATCTGCCAGGGGGCTCTAGGTGAGTGTTTGAGCTTTGCCTCTGGACCTTGGTCTGGGAGAGTAGGGATTGGGGAGGGTTGGGTGGCTGGCCCTTTCCATTTGATGCAATGGAAAATAGAAGGTGGGGAACATCAGCTGGATGACAGTAACAGGTTGAGGTGAGGATGTACTGGTCATGACAAAGTGGTTACAAAGCAATACAGTCTGGCAGAAGGGAATCGAGAGGAGAGCTATTGAGTACAAGTCATTTCTCCCAGGGGTGTTTCCCAAGGCAAAGGCACTGAGACAAGGAGACAAGTATTAATGGACTGGGTAGGCTGGCGGAATGGTCATTGGAAACAGACCTTGGTACCACCAAGAGTGTTGTCCTGACTGGTATCAAGCAGAGCACATCACTGAGAGTATTGTATACCTTAGCACATATAGCATGCTGGTTTCAGAGCTGACCAGATTTAATGCATCCAGTAATTAGGATAAACTTGAGGTGGTAACTGGAGCACATAACAGCCCAGAGCACTGTGGTTGAGTTCAATTGGTCATTAAAAAATCTGGAATTCCATTTTGTCAAACCACAGCCCAGTTACAGGTTATCCAGACTCAAGACTAAGGTGTGAAAGGCTTCAAAGGCAAAAGAGAAAGAGGAAACAAGGCAAAGAATTTAAAGCTCAGTGCTGGCCTGGAGCAGAACTTGTTAAGAGAACTTAGAAGGAAGAGGGCGGTGGCATTGCTCACAAGTGAGAAGCTGAGGCAGCAGCATTAACCCTTTTGGTTGATAAAATGGCTTTTTAAATGCAAAGTGTAATTCCACTGCAGAATGTGCTGTCTGAGATATAGAGAGCAGCCATATGAATGAGTTCCGGGAGGGTCTAGATAAATGGCTGCAGGAAGGGGCTGTGGGTGCCCATTGTGTGTGGTGATCTGGGCACAGGCTCCATGTGAGGGAAGATCATTCTGTGTTGCCTTGAGCTAATATCTTTCTCTGAGGGCAGGCTGAGCAATCCTGGCTCCCTGAGCTCTGTTTGCTGGACCCTCTCTGGTTTTCCCATGTACTTTTTGATCTGGGGTACCCCAAACATTTGCAGGGAGAGCACAACATGGGCTCCTAAATGTCTGTTGCCTACTCTCACTGCTAGAGGTGATGGGTGCTCACACTGGCTTCCTCTCCATCCCCAGGTGACTGCTGGCTGTTGGCTGCCATCGGCTCCCTCACACTCAATGAGGAGCTCCTGCACCGTGTCGTGCCCCACGGACAGAGCTTCCAGGAGGACTATGCTGGCATCTTCCACTTCCAGGTGGGCTGGGGGCTCCTGGCCTTCCACAGCTGGTGGGCTGGGGTGGAAGGGAGTGTGATGGTTTGAGGGCATCCCTCTGGGGTAGGGATGAGCAAGCCGTGTGATGGTCTGAGCTCATGGCTCTCTCTCCTCACTCCCTAGATCTGGCAGTTCGGTGAGTGGGTGGATGTGGTGGTGGATGACCAGCTGCCCACCAAGGATGGGGAGCTCCTGTTTGTCCACTCAGCGGAGTGCAGCGAGTTCTGGAGTGCTCTGCTGGAGAAGGCCTATGCCAAGTGGGTACCCCCATGGTGGGCATGTGGGCAGGTGGGGGACAGGGCACCTCACTGTGTGGTGTGAAGGGAAGGGGGTCTCTTCTGTTGCTGGCCCTGCTTGTGCTTCGTGTCTGGGGAGCAGCAGTGTGCTACCTCCTTGTCTCCTTACGTGCCACTCTCACCGCTTGGCGCTCAGGTTAAACGGCTGCTACGAGTCGCTCTCAGGGGGCAGCACCACAGAGGGCTTCGAGGACTTCACGGGCGGCGTGGCAGAGATGTACGACCTGAAGCGACCACCACGTAACATGGGCCACATCATCCGCAAGGCGCTGGAGAGGGGATCCCTGCTGGGCTGCTCCATCGATGTAAGTGGCACGCTGGGATGAGCCAAGGCTCTGCCGCAGCAGTGGCCAAAGTGGGGCCTAACAGCCCAGGGTTGTATCAGCAGTCCCCTCGCTGGGAGGTTACTTTTTCCCCTTCTTAGCAGAGCACCCTTTCCAGAGCCAGTGTGGCAGCCCTGGGGCACAACATGTGGTGCTGCAGCCCAGTTGCTGTGAATGGGCTCCTTTGGATGGAGCAGGAATGTCCATCTCAAGTGCAGGACAAGGGTCTGCCTGTAACTCTAGCTATATCTTGCCTCTGCATGTTGCCTGGAGCAGTGTTTTTCATCTGCTCTCTCATGAAATCCTTTTCTTGCTTTCTGAAGTTTGGGTGGTTCCTGGATAGATCTTCAGGATCCTCTAGCAGGGAAACTTCTTTAAAATGTCCTCAGCCAGGAGCTGCTACCTGCTAGTTTTCGTGGCTGGAACAGTGCAAAGCAAGGGGGATTCTCCACACAGTGGGAAAAGGTAGGGATAAGACTGCATTAATTTAATCCTATTGACTTGAGCTTTGCACATTCTCCTCAGATCACAAGCGCCTTTGATATGGAAGCAGTGACCTTCAAGAAGCTGGTGAAGGGCCATGCCTATTCTGTCACAGCCTTCAGAGATGTGAGTTAGCCAGGTTAGGCTTTAACAGCAATAACATAGCCTGGCCAGTGGCATGGGCTCAACCTCCTGTGTCTGGTGTCTGGCAGGTAAACTACCGGGGTCAGCAGGAGCAACTCATCCGCGTCAGGAACCCCTGGGGTCAGGTGGAGTGGACTGGAGCCTGGAGTGATGGGTAAGCAGGACAGAAGGGATGCCAGTCTCAGCACTGGCAGGCCAGCGAGCCCTGTGCATGGAACAATTGAGCTCATGGCACTGCTGAGGGGAAGGTCACAGCATGCAGTACCCTTTGCACTGGAAAGGGGAGAAGTTGGGGTTCAGCTCCAAAGTGCTCTCAACTCACCTTGAGGAATCCTCATCGAATTGTGTCTCTCCTGCTGCTCCAGCTCCTCTGAATGGAACAACATTGACCCTGATGACAGGGAAGAGCTGCAGCTGAAGATGGAGGATGGAGAGTTCTGGTGAGTGCTGTAGCAAAGTGCCACTCTATTTCAGCAGCCAGGCTGGGAAGAAGCAGAGGAGCTGGGGAAAGATCCTGTGGTCATGCTTCACCTGAAGCACATGACCTAGCTTTATGAGCTGACTTTCCAGCACTGGAGAGCTTGCCAGCATTTTCTCATCTGATCTGGTTAATAATTTTCCTCCCTTAAAGGAAATTCAGCCCAACTAAAGGCAAAATAAACATCTAGGGAGGGTAAGCATCCCTTCTTTCCCAAACCCATTAGAGGGCTTTAAAAAAGCTATCACTTACTTAAAAGATCTTACTGTCAGTTAATTCTCCCAAAATGTTGGCTGGGTCCAGAGCTGCTTGTGCTCTCCTCCCTCCCCACAGCAGTGCCCTGGCCTCAGCCCCTACCTGCCTCCTGCAGGATGTCTTTCCGGGACTTCATGAGGGAGTTCTCCAGGCTGGAGATCTGCAACCTGACCCCCGATGCCCTCACCAAGGATGAGCTCAGCAGATGGCACACACAGGTGTTTGAGGGCACGTGGCGCCGCGGAAGCACTGCTGGGGGCTGCAGGAATCACCCAGGTACCTCTGGCTCCACATCTCTGCTCTTGGCAGTGTGATGAAGCCAAGTGCCTCATCCACACATCCTCTTCCTCTCAGCCACGTTCTGGATCAACCCCCAGTTTAAAATCAAGTTGCTGGAAGAAGATGATGACCCTGGGGATGACGAGGTGGCCTGCAGCTTCCTGGTGGCTCTGATGCAGAAGCATCGGCGGCGGGAGCGGCGGGTGGGAGGAGACATGCACACCATCGGCTTCGCTGTCTATGAGGTAATTCTGCCCATCTCAATGCCACTCCTTTGGGACAGGCTCAGTCCTGCCAGTCCCGCCTTGATCCCAGTTCTCAAGGAAACCTTTTCCACCTGCCTTGGCCAGTTAATGTCCCCTGTCCTGTGCTCCCGGCATCTGCAAGGGATTCTGATTTTTTCCCCCTTTTCTGTCCTCTCTGCAGGTTCCTGAGGAGGTATGTCCTGAGCTGCTGGAGCCTAACCCCTCTCAGAGGGGAGCCCAAGAGTGGACAGGAATGGGTTGATGCACCCACTGGCATGGGAGCTCCCACAGCACTGGCAGTGGCCAGGTGCTAGCAGATGCTGAGCACCTCCATGTGGGAGGTGCCCATCCTACTGGGATGGGCAGGACAGGGATGTCCTGCCTGACGGGGGGCTGGCATTGGTCCCATTGCTCCCCGTGAGTGTTCCACACTGGGGGGCTGTGGTCCGCAAGCACATTCCTTCCCCCAGGCCCAGGGCACCCAGAACGTACACTTGAAGAAGGACTTCTTCCTGCGAAACCAGTCACGGGCACGGTCTGAGACCTTCATCAACCTGCGGGAGGTGAGCAACCAGATCCGTCTGCCCCCCGGCGAGTACATCATTGTGCCCTCCACCTTCGAGCCGCACAAGGAGGCTGACTTCGTCCTGCGGGTCTTCACTGAGAAGCAGTCTGACACAGAGTGAGTCCCTGCCTGGGAGGGCATACCCTGTATCTGTGAGTGGGAGGATGTCTCCCCATCACAGGCAGCCTACTGGCTGGGGACCCTGCTCATCACTTTGTTTTCCTCCTTTCTGCCCCAGGGAGCTGGATGAGGAGATCTCAGCAGATCTGGTAGATGAGGTAGGAACTGCCACTTTGGTTCAGCTGGTGCTGAAACTTCAGGGCTGGGGAGGGGTTAGCTGCAGGCAGGAGGTGGCTCTCTGAGTTTGGGATGTTATTGTGGCTAGAGAAGGGCTGGCAGGGTCGGGGCAATGACGATGTGGCAATTAACAAAGATGAGAAGAACAAAGAAAGCTTCCTTTCCAGTTGGGGTTTGCTGAGCCTAGGAGGCAGGGCAGAGCTTGGGTTTGACCACTAACCTCTCCTTTCTGGCCTGCATCACCCCAGGAGGAAATAAGTGAAGATGACATAGAGGACAGCTTCAAGAACATGTTCCAGCAGCTGGCAGGGGAGGTGGGTATAGCTGTTCCGAGCTCTGGGAGGCTCTGGTCTGGGGAGGGGATGGGATGGGATCCCTAGCCATGGGAGTTCCAGCTCAGCCCACAGTCACTCAGTCCCATCCTGCCAACAGGTCCATCTCTGCCATGGTTCAACCCAGCTGCCCCCAGGGGTGGCATGACAGGGGCAGATCTGGGGAATAGGCATCCATCTGTGACGCAGACTCTTCTGGGCACTCAAGAAATGTTATGGCACCCTCATGTTTTGTGACTAAGGCAGAGATGTCTAGGCAGGAGAGGGGCAATGGCCACAAGTGGGATGGAGAGCAAGCAAGGGGTGATGCTAACTCTGCTCCTGTTACAGGACATGGAAATCAGCGTCTTTGAGCTCCGGACTATTCTGAACAGAGTCATCGCTAGACGTAAGCATTGCCCTTCCCACCCCTTGCTCCCTGCAGCCCGGGTCTGCTCAGCAGGTGGGGTTTTGATTCATGTGCTCAACCTCCTCCTTCCTTCTCAGACAAAGATCTGAAGACAGATGGGTTCAGCATGGACTCCTGCCGCAACATGGTCAACCTGATGGATGTATCCTCTTGGTGTTGTGGGCAGGGGCCAGCTTCCCTGGTGCTCAGTGTGCCTGCAGCAAGTCTTCTCCATGGGAGCTGGGGCTTGGCTCTCCAGCCATGGTGAGGCTGTTCAACTGGGGGAAGAAGGGAAGGGGTCCTTATGGGTTCAGGGCCACCTGCCTTTTACCCCCTGGCTTTAGCAGCAGGTTTTTTGGAAAGGGCCATCATCCCCTGCTTGCTTGGACCCTGGCTCTGCCACCAGCCCAGGCCAGTTCCACTCATGCCTTCTACTTGCCTTTCTAGGAGGAATCTCCCTGTGCTTCCCTTCACATGGGCTCCCCAACCTGACGTGCTGTCATGCCACCCAGCCTTTGAGGCACTCCTGAAAGGAAATGAGGACTGTTCTGCTTCTTTCCCATAAACTGTCCTGTCTAGCTGTTGAGGATGAGAGCTGTAAAGTGAGCCAAAAGAAGCCAATGCCTGTGTCCTGCTTGCACAAGGGCATGCAGCTGAGGCGTGAGGCGAGGGTAGAGGAGCACCTCCGAGCCCTTCTCCAGCCTGGCCCTACAACATCCCTCTTTGCTGCAGGCCAGCCCAGTTTTGCTCTGATGGCTGCATAGGGATGTGCTTCCTATAGCAGCAGCACAGCTGCTCCCAGGCAATGGCATGACAGCTAGTTCAAGCATTGCCCTTTCCCTGTTGGGTTGCAGGCTCTGATCTTGCAGGACAGAGAGGGAAATTTGGGGGGGAAATTGGGCAGGCCGAGTGTGGCCTGGCTTTTCTCACCTCAAGTGACTGGAATCTGGTGGCTTTGTCTTTGCACCACTCCCTTTGCTGGCTGCTTTCTCCTTGACCCTCTGCTCCCCAGAAAGATGGCAGTGCTCGCCTCGGGCTGGTGGAGTTCCAGATCCTGTGGAACAAGATCCGGAGCTGGCTGGTGAGGAGGAGTGGGGACATGGTGCACTGCACAGGGATAGCACCCCTCCTGGGGCCACAGGGTGAGGGGCCAGGGGCCAGGCTGGAGGCCACAGGAGAGCGTGCCCTTCATGTCCTCTGATGTTTTTGCAGACAGTCTTCCGCCAGCATGACCTGGATAAGTCTGGCACCATGAGCTCCTATGAGATGCGCATGGCTCTGGAGTCAGCCGGTAGGTCTGGGGAAGCACAGGGATGAGCTGAGGGCTGGGTAGGGGGCTTCTGCTGTCAGAGTCCTGTCCCAAGTAAGAGTGTAACCAGCCTATATTTCATGCTTGGAACCAACCTGTTGTAGTGAGATGTGGCCCATGTATGCACCGGACTCTCCCTGTCCCAGCTGTGCCAAGTTCTGGAGCCTCCGAGTTAGGGGCACATGCAGTGTGGTCCCAGACCCTGTCCTCCTCTGATCTGCAGCATCCCAGCCCAGCAAAGCAGAGGCCTGGGGGGAATCAGTGAGCTAACTAGTCATATGGCTGCAGGAAGACCATCCCTTCTTCCTGTTGAGGCTGGACACTATGCCTTTCCTTGAGTGGGTTGGTGGTCCCTTTGTGTGGGCACATGGACTCCTACTTTCTGGGGTGCTGACTGCTCTTTGCCTTGCAGGTTTCAAGCTGAACAACAAGCTGCATCAGGTGGTGGTGGCCCGCTATGCAGATGATAACATGGGTGTGGACTTTGACAATTTTGTCTGCTGCCTTGTGAAGCTGGAGGCCATGTTCAGTGAGTGATGGCCCTGGGGCAGGGAGGGCAGACACAGAGGATGTGTTGCTCACCTTGCTTTTGTGTCCCTGTAGGGTTCTTCCGCAGCATGGACCCTGAAGGCACTGGGACCGCTGTCATGAACCTCGCTGAGGTGAGAGCTCAGCTGGGTGCAAGGTGGGGTGGGAGAAAAGGGGACAAGGCATTAGGGTGAACCGGGCACCTGGGGTTGGTGGTAGAAAGCCCTCCAGCCCCCTGGGTAGGGAAAGAACCCATGAAAGTTCAAGATAAGAAAATGGAATTGCTGCAGGCCCTGTGTGTCTTAGAGACCTGTTAAAGTTGACACATGAAGGCATGCCAAAAATGCATCAGCCCCTGCTTATCCCTTCTCCCTCTGCTTCCCAGTGGCTGTTGCTGACGATGTGTGGCTAGGAGCCACAACAGACCTGCTGCAGCTGGGACACCCCAACAGGCCAGGCCCCTCCAAGTGCCTCCCCTTGGATCCGTGGACACAGGATACTCTTCCCCCTTTGCTCCATTCCGTGCTGAGCCACCAGCTCTGCCTCCCATGAAGCCTCACACCACCTTCTCCAGTGGACCAGGGGTCAAGGCAAGCAGGGGATTCCCTTCTCCTCTTCTGGACTGGGCATCTTTCTACTCCCCCCTCCTCTCTCCCACCCCGGAACAGGAGGAGGGCAAGCATCTTGGGGTACCTGTGAATCCCTGCACAGTGGCAGGCTGGGGACCAGCTGCGGAGCAGGGAGAGGCAGGAGCTGCACGGAGATAAGCGGGAGGACACTCATATTGCTTGCTCTAGTGCTGTCCCATCCCCTCTAGCATACATTGCCTATCCCTGCACCCACACCTGGGAGCATCAGCAGGTACTGCCCTGCTCAGGCAGCAGGTTCCCAGGGGAGCTGGCGTGGCCTTCTGGGAGGAGGAATGGCCATACTTGATTTCTTGAAGCCCTTGCACTGTACTTACCACCCCTAAGCGCGACCAAAGCATGGAGCCCACTGGCTCTTTCTGTGTGGCCTTCAACACATCCCTCCCACCTCCATGCCGCTGCCTATGCCCACCACTGGGTCAAGCCCTACAACTCAATTACTGAATGTTTCAGGGCTTCTCTTCCATATGAACATGTGCCACCCTGTAATGCAGAGCAGAAGCTCCTCTTTTCCACGTGGTCACAGCAGCTTGGCCTGCCCTCCCATCCCTGGGAGCTGCTGGGACATCTGCTGTGCTTGGTCATGGCCCGCAGCAGGGCCGGAGCGTACAGCACCCAAGAGGCAATGCCTTCCTCCAGGGAGGAGGGGGTGGTGGTTTGTGGGGGGGATGTTCTTCTAACACAGTTGGGTTTTTAATTGCAATCCATTGTTCTCCCACACTGTTACGCTCTCCTCTTCCCTTGGGCTCTTTTGCCCAGTGCGGATGGACTCCAGTGCCAACATACTTGCACTTCCCTCTGCTCCTCATTCCCCTCACCTTCTTCTGGGGCAATGGGGTGGCTCCAGCTTGGCGTTGGGCATGGGCCCATCCTTTGCCCTGTAGAGACAGGCAGGCATTTAGCTTCCCCAGATCCCTGTTGTCACTGGAGGATGCGCCCGCAGCAATAACCACTGCTGTCTTCCTGGCAGCCCCGCTTCCTCACTCCGCTCACTGTGTACTCCAGGAATAAACAGATCTGTTAGACGTGTGGTCCAGGCAGTGACTTGGAGGTCACGTCCTCCCTCTGCTCACCATGGTCTGGGCTAGGGGGGAAGAGATGCAGAGTCAAGCCTAAGTCATGCACAGGTGGAGGAGAACCACCAGGTGTGGGTCTCACTGTGGGGATCGGGAAATTCATATCTCCTATGGCTTTGTAAAACTCGCCTCTTCCTTTGCATGGGTGTCTTAACACTGACACGTGGGGCAGCACCATGTAAGAGAGATGGAAGGAAGCACAGCTCTTAAAGAAAGGTGTCTTGGAGAAGCTGATGAGGGGAGAGAGAACCCACTTCAATAGGATGGAGTTAATCATGGAGCTGGAAGTGGAGGGCAGCCTGGAACTCTGGACCCTAGAAAAGGACTGAAGGAGGTAATGTGACCCTGGGTGGTGTCTGTGAGAAATGGATGTTTTCCCCTTCTTCCTTTGAGGCCATGCCAGTTATAGCTGGAAGCAAAAGCCTTCCGCGAAAACGACAGTGGAGTGCTATGTGGTGAGGCTATGACTGTGGAGTGCTGCATGGTGAGGCTTTTCATAGTGTGACTCAGAGCAGGACTTGTCAGTGCATCCTGCCCCTTGCTCACACCCCAGAAGGACATTGAAGCCCAGATGGCCTCAGGGATGCTCAGCATTTGAAAGAGGAGTGACCTTGCATACCTTATAATAGAATCATAGAATCATTATCCATCCCAACATCTCAATATCCCTTATATGGGTGCCCTTTAGACCAGTCCAGCTCTCTGGGACCAGTGGAGCAGTACTCAGGCTCTGGGGCAAGCCAACCTGGCTCAGAGTACAGACGGCAGAGGTGTGACAGCAGGAGGAAACAACTCCCCAGCTGCTTTCTAAGGCTGCCCTCTCTGCCAGGGGCTCTCCAGGGCTGGATGGAGATGGGTTGCTTGCACTTGACTACCTGTGAGCTGAGCTGCACCTCATGGGGTGGGGGTACCTTCGGGCTTGCCAGCCCAGGCTTCCTGTTCCTCTATGCAACTTCAAAGCCCCTGCGAAACAAGGGCCCAGGTGGGGATGGAGCACAGGGGCAGGCATGAAGAGCTGTCACTGCTGTCCCAGTTGCACAACCTTGTCACACACACACAGACCCAATTGTAGGGCATGGTGACACCCTTGCTTTGGGATGACAGGTGCCTCTGGCGTAGCCTTACCAGAAGCCCCCTCCATCCCTCTGGATGCCAGTTGGCAGTTCTCTTCCCTCGCAGCCCAGCAGCTGGCAGGCCAATATCAGCAGGGGGGTGGCAGGCAGGGGGTGCTTCCCCAGCTGCCAGCTAATGCCATGAAAAGTAGCCTAGCTCATCCTCCTGGATCCAAAGGGAGCAAGGGGAACACCCAGCAGAGTCCTTAAATACTGGTGTGAGGCTGAGGCGCAAGGCGGCCAGATGGGACCAAAACTGCTCTTTGCTTTGGGTTTTTCTTGTGACAGCACTAGCCAGTGAGAGCCAGCCCAGCCCACTCCTGCCTGTCCTATAGGCCTGCACTAGGTGGGAGCACAAAAGGTGGGCTGGCAGCACCCACGGGTGCACAGCACCACTGCTCTTGTTCCCCAACATCGTAGCCTTTTCTGCACCCCATGCCCCTTCCTCCTACAGCCCAGAGCTGCCTGCCCATCCTGGGGTTTCCCCTTTTCCCACCAGTTGCTCATGTCCATCCCCCAGGCATGGAAGGGGGGCCAGGACAGCAACCCATCCCCACCTGGCCCCACCAGCTGCCCCAGCAGCTGGGCTCTGGCCCTGTCTCCCCCTTGGCTATGCTTTGCTCTACTCCAGGCCCATGGCTGCAGGAATGTCATTCCCGTGGGCACAAGGGGCCTTTGTGCAAGTGGAGACAGGGTGTGGGGGGCCCAGCCCAGCATCCCAAGCCAGGCCTGGGGAGAGCCACAGCTGAGGGCATGTGGGTGGGCAGCAGCTGACACCGACATGGCCCCACAGCTCCCACCCAGGCTCAGCAGTGTCCCCACTACTGCTAAGGGCTGCCAGGGAGGAAAGCCCTCTCCCCATCCTCCTTGTCCCTCCAACACCATCAGCATCCCACAGCCACCACCAGCCCAGGAAGCAGCACCAACACCAGTACAGGGCTGGCATCACCTTGGCAAGCCTCAGCACCTGTGCCAAAGGATGGTATGGGCTCAGTCACCCTACAAGGGGAGCGGGAAGGCTGGGGCAGGGGCCAGGAGTACCAAGCAGCAGCTGCTGAATTTGGCCTTTTTCAACAGCTGCTGTCTCAGCACCAGCAGCAGGGAATGTGCATGGGCTGGGGCTTTCCAGGACCTGGCCACAGTGTGTTAAACAAACTATTTATAGCACTTGTGTCCCTCCTCAGCAGGAATGGCCTGTGTTCCTCCCGCGTGGGGCTGGGTGCTTGGGTGCCACCAGTGTCCCCACCACCAGCACCCTCTGGGGTCCCTGCCAGAAGGGTGAAGTCTCATCAGAGAAAAGACTCTATGCCACCTCTCATCTTCCTCCCCTATAATTTCTGTGAGCTCCCAGTGCTATGCCCAGAGCAAGATTTGCAGCAAATCTCGTACACCTTGTGAAAAGGTACCTGAGGGCCATGCCCTTCTTCCCAGCATCCCTGCTCTCTGCTAAATCCTTTGGAGCTCTAATCATGCAACAGCCTCTTTAAGCACCAGCAAGTGCCAATGATTGCTCTGTCCCCTGTGCCTGCCTCTGAGATGGCACTAGGGTCTTGCCCTCCTACAAAGCAGAGATGCTGTTCTGGGAGCAGGCTGAGTGCTGGCAGGTTGCTCACGGAGCAAAGGTCAGGGACCTGGCCCACTCCCAGAGCCTGTGCCAGCTTTGCCTGTTGTCTGATGGGGCACAGGACTGCTCAGAAGACAGTCCCACCACTGACAGGCAGCACCAACCAAGAGTTGTACCAGGAGTTAGCACAGCTGTGTCCGGTCCAAAGGCTGGCATGTCCCACACCCATGACCCTCCAGCTGTGCCTCCTATGAGGTGGTCTCCCAAAGGTGGTGGTCATTCTCTCCCAGAGGAGACAGAGGCATCGGCTGACAGGGATCTACCCAGAGGATGTGTGGGCTGTGAACTCATCCCTGCTCAGCAGCTAGAAGGATGTGACTGGGCTTTGAACAAGCCAAATCTCCAGGGCTTTGGGATGGCAGGGAGTAGAAGAGAGGACAGCCCTGCACAGTATGGCCACCACCCTGAGCACAGACTCCTATGTGGGCTGCTTCCAGCCCTGCTCTCTCGTTGCCAGTGCTGCTTTATCCACACACTTCCCAGAAACCCACACTGCCCTTGCCCTGCCCAGGGGCACCTCCTGCTCCTTGTTTGCTCATGTCCAGCTGCTAGCTGATCATCTGAGAGAAGTGGTATGGAGGGGTATACAGTCCCTGCTTGGGCTCAGGAAGTGGAGCTCAGCCTTTCCCAGCAATACATAGGGGATACTTGGTTGTGCAATTGGTATGATAAAGAAAATGGATGCCTAAAAGGAAGCAGGCTTGACAGGGCAAAATAGAAGCCAACCTGAGGAATTTTGAGCCCCCCAGTAGAGAGGGATGTGCCTTGGCCCAGGAAACACACAGGCATGGGACTCTGCTGCCCTAAATCTTGCATTTGGAAGTAGATACTGGTACGATTTCATTTTCTTTCAAGGTTGCATTCTCTTCCCAGTTCTGTGCCTGACTTGACAGAGGAGCAGGTTTACATCCCTTCACCTCTCTGGGCTGTACTTTTGCCCAGCTGTGAATAGAGGCTAAGGACCCTGACCTTCCAGATGGGGAAAGTGACTTGGCAAGATCTCTGCATTTTTTGCAAGAGACAAAAATCTGCCTTTTTTAGAAGTCCCAAGAGCCCTCAAGCCTTGCCTCACCTTCTGCCCAGTGCTGGAACATTGCAAGCATCTGCCTCTCAAAGCAGGGCGAGAGCCTCATGCGCTCCCTCCCTGGGAAGGAATGGGTTTTTTCAGAGGCCACACACTGGAGTCCCTTTGTTCCCAAGGGATTTTTCATCCCCTCACTTGAGTATCTCTGCAACATTTCACTCACAAATGTAACACTCAGAAGCAATGCCCCCAGAAATGTGCTGCAATGCCTCTGCTGCAATATCTCTGCACCTGACCAGCACCTCCCTTTCCCCGTGGGACTGAACAACAGGATTCCCCAAGCAGGGATGGTAGGATGGTCAGTTCCCTTAGCTCAGGCAGGGCTTTTCCTAGTAAGAGGCTCCCAGAGGAATAAGATCTCCACTCTTCTCCATCACTGTGGTCATTAACACTGACCTGGGATGCTGCACTTTTCATCCTAGTGGTCCCCAGCCTGCTCAGAGGTAGGACACTGCAAGGGCCCACTGCACAGGGAGAGGATATTCCCACTGGGGCTGTACCACTGGGAAAATTGAGGCACCAAGAAAGGCAGTGACTTACCTGGGTTCAGCCATAGCATAGTGAACCCAAGAGTCTGAAGAGCAGGCCAAGCACTGCACTTGCTGTCTCCCTGATCAAAGGGGAGAAGCTCCTTCCCAAGGAAACATACACCATAAAGCTTTAGCTCATCTGAGCTCTTCCTACTCCACATAACAGCACCAGCGTGGGGCTGGCGGCGGCACGCAGCAGAGTGGTGCGCCTGTGCCAGGGCCCTCTGACCACAGCAGACCCAGAGACCAGGAGCCTCTGGGAGGCCAGTCCCAAGGGGCTGACGTCAGCCCTGGTCCTTGAAGCTCTGGGATTGTCGGGGAGCTGTTTCTCCTTTCAGCACATGGTGTACGGCCAGCCTGCTTTCCTCATTGATGGCAGGCTCCCTGAGAGGAATCCGTGGGGCTGGGAAAGGTCACCCTGGCTGAACCAACCACCCTTGGATGGGACTCACTGGCCAAGGGACAGCTTACAGCAGGCAGGCAAGAGAACAGAGCAGTAGCTTTCAGTCCCTCATGTCTGTCCATTCTCCTAAATTCTTCTTGAGCGAGAGCCAGGAGCAGGGTCTTGGCAGAGTTTTTGAAGGGAACAACAAGGGAAGGAAATGAAAAGAGACAGCCACCAGGAACAAAACAAAGGTTAGGCACAGGAGGGAAGTGGAAAGGCAGACCTTCCTGCCTGCCCCCTCACAGTGCCTAGCTTGTGCTCTCTCGGCTGCTTGCCTCGAGCTAACTCAGCTTGGGAGCACAGCTGGAAAGTGCAGGAGACTACTTACCTTCCTGCTCTGGAGCCCCACATGGAGCCAGATCATAGCTCTTTCTCAAGGGAGTACACACCTACTCCTCAGCACACTGTGCCTTGGCCCATCCCTTGGCCGCTCTCCTTGTTGGCCCACCCAGCCTGCATTCATGGCCCACATTCCTGGCCTTTGTGGGAGCAGGGTGGCAATTGCTGGCACTGGCAGGGAATGACAGGCAAGTGTATTTTGGACTCAGCTGCCCACCCAGGGGTTTCAGCAAAGACCTGTACTGAAACAGAACTCCATCCTGCAGGCCCACATTTCTGTGGCGGGCCAGTGTTGATCCTCCCTCGCCCCCCCCTTCTTTCCCCAGGACTGCCACCCCGACAAATGGGGTCTTGGCTGATAAGCAGTATCGCTTACAGGGGGCATGTGTCTGGCCTGGGAGGAGGGGGCATTTAAACGGACAGCTGGTTCTTCTTGTTGCCCCTTGCTCCGGAGCTGTTCCTGCCATTTGGGCTGGTGGCAGGTCCATGTTTGGGGCGCTGAGCAGCCCAGGCTCCTCTTGGAGAAAGGCCTGTGCGGTGTGCTGGAGCAGGAAGGATCCCAAGGAGGGTAAGAGCAAGGAGGGTAAGAGCGACCAGGGCAAGAGGTGGGGAGGAGTCCCCTCCAGTGCTTCTCCCTTGAGCCTGCTCCAGCGGGGGTGCGGACCCCCCAGCATCCTGCTCGGCTCAGAAGTTCCAAAAGGCGAGGAGCTGCCGGCCACTCCCCGCTCCGCGAAGTCCGCTCGGGGGTCCGGCGGTGCGCCCGCAGCCCCGGGGGGCAGCATGCCCGCCCCGCNCTCCGCCGCCTGGGGCGCCGGCTGCGCTCCCAGGAGAGCCGCCAGGCCCTGCTCACCTGCCTGCTCTGCCTCCTCAACCTGCGCAGGAAGGCGGACGACTGAGACCGGCCAGGCACGGGCAGCGACGGCACGGCACGGCACGGCACGGGACGGGACCGCCCGTGCAGGGCAGAGCAGGGCGCGCCGGCTCCCCCCGCCTCCGCGACCCGCCGCGGGAGGAGGGACCGGGCAGGGGAGGGGACGCGCCCCGGTGGGGGCGGAGGGTCCGCCCTAGGCAGCCGAGGCCGGACGGCCGCCCGTGCCTCGCCGCTGCGGCCATGGGAGCCGGGCCGCCCCCCGCCCCGCTGCCTCGCTGCTGAGCGCCGCCGCCCGCCCCGGGGAAGGAGCCTCCGCCGCCCGGGCCGTCTTCATCACTCCCTCTCCCGGGAGCCGGGGGCCCCGCACGGCCGCTTCGCCCCACGGTGCCCGGGGGCGGCGGGGAGGGCGAGGATGTCGGGCAGCACGGCGAGGAAGGTGCAGCCCTTCACCATCAGCACCAGGCTCTCGCTGCCCAAGTGTGCCGCCGACTTCCCCGGCGCCGCCTGCCCCGGCATCGCCCTCGCCTCCGCGCTGGACAGCCACCGCGGGCTCCGCCGCAGCATCAACGAGCGCATCTCCCTCTACCTGGCGCACGCCCGGGCCGGCCCCGCCGCCCCCGTGGAGCGGCCCCGCAGCCCCAGCCCTGGAGAAGACGGGGGCACCGACGAGGACCGGCTGAACCGCAACTCCCTAGCCCGCACCATTAAGAAGATCACGCTGTCCAACTGGTACGGGGAGGCCGGCGCGGGGTACACAGGGGGACCCGGGGACCCTGCCCGGGTCGGCGACGAGAGGAACCACAACAACAACAACAGCAGGACAGGGAAAGCTCACTTCAAGGTAAGCGATCCCAATACCCTGTGCCCATTTCTGGCTGCCAAGGGAGAGGTAGGTTCTGGAGAGGCTTCATCCATCCCTGCTGCCTTGCCCCATGCTGTCAAGGTACCACTCGCTGCAGGGCTCCTGGGATGGTTGTTTTTCCTCCCGTGTGCCTCCCCCTCCCCCCTCCCGCCCCCACTTCTCTGTACCATCAGGCTGGAGGTCTTTGACGGTGAGTGGAGATGAGCTTTCTCCAGAACTAAGATGAGCCAGAAAAGCCCTGCCCCAGAGCCTGGCTATGGAGGGTTCAGATCTTGGGATGCCTGCGATGATGCAGTTGTGTGTGGGGAGCTGGGAACTCGCTCTCCCGTTTACCAGAGGGGAAACGGAGGCTAGGGGAAGGGAAGTGACTCATGAAGGGCCGCACAGCCAGGCAAAGCTGGGACAAGGCTAGGAACAGGACCCAGGGCTCCCGGCACCCCGCCCTCCAAGTCTAAGTGCTAGCAGGCACAGAGGCACAAATCCATCAGTGACAGAGCCCGGGAGACCCCCTGTGTGGCTGGGATGGGACGGAAGGCAGTTGGGAGACCTCACCGTTGCTGGCAAGAGCAAGCAGGAACTCCTTGGGATTTAACCCTGACCTGCAACAGCTGGTTTTCCGGCAGGATAGTTCTAGGGAGAGCTGCACAGCCCACTGCCAAAACCCTCGTCTTCATTGCCAATAAAGGCCAGGCACAGCCTCACAAGAGCTGCTGCTTCCTCCGGCACGCACGCAGCTCCTCGCTGGGCGGCTGGAGTCTGCGCAGCCCCAGGGGTATCGGCATCAGGGCTCCCCTCTTTCATATAAGGTAGGGACACGTGCTAGGCGCGGTGGCATGGGACTCTCGGGAGGCTGCCCAGGATCGGCCCCTCCTCCCTGTCCAGCATGGGTGTGTGGAGCTGGAAGAGGGGGGCAGGCTGCAAGATGGAGCTTTGGGAGGGAGAGAGGGAGCCAGGGTGGAGAGGAAAACATGTGGGGTGGCAGCCAGAGGAGAGAAGGGTGATGTCTCCCACACAGGGCACAGTAGTGCTTTCCCAAGTGTGCCGCCCCCGGCCCACGGCTCTGCTCTTCACTCCTACTCTGTAGGATTGGGGGGATCCTCCAGGATGAGCACAGTGCAACCCAGGAGGGTCTGGCCCCACTCTCCTTGTTCGTGGGAAGTCACTGGCACCTACTCCTCTATGGGAATGCAGCAAGCACATGTGCTGTGTTGATTTTACTTTTAGAGAGGAAAAGAAGCGTTTGCAGAGGAGGCAGCTGAGGCTCCTTTTGTTCGTATCATGAAGCCTGGGGTCCTGCTGGGGAGCATTTAGCATGGCACCTCACAGATGCTGTAGCAGGCACAGCTCCTTCTCTAAGCCTTCAGTTCCTGAGAGAGCTTGTTGTTTTGCCGGATGAAGGACCCAGCTCCAGCCAGAGGGACCAAGGGAGGGGGGGCAGTCCCGGTGGAGCAGTTCTGCGGGAAGGATGAAGTCATCCTTTTGCTGGCAGCCCTATTTTCCTGCGGCTGATGGATCGTGAGACAGGGACTTTAAATAAAGCTCCCATGTCACCTACAGGGTTATCTCCCGCAGCTGAGCCATGGTGGCTGGCATGGGACACTACTGCCTGAAAGAGGGGCTTCCTAGCGTTTAATGCTCCACAAGCATTTCACCTTTAGCTCCCTGTCATTCCCTAAATGTGCATCCAAACCTCTCAGCCCTGTGGTTGGGCATGGGGATGCCTTCCTCTTCTGGTACCCTCCTGCTGAGTTCTCACTGTGCTTGCTGAGCCATGATTCAGCCTCATACCCTGCCTGCTCTTCCTGCTTGGGATGGGGTGCTGTGGCATGGTGCAGTGAACTGTACTTTGCAGCCACCAGCCAGGCTTTGCAGGCCCCTGGAAAGGTCCAGTGGTGCTGTACTCCAAGGGGTTGTAGGGCTGTTGGGATGTTTGTGGTGCTCTGAGCCTTTCTGGTGGCAGAACCATTAATGTTGGGGGTTGCCATCCATCGTGGGATTTTTCTGCAGTCCTGCAGAGATGGTAGGGAGCAACATTCTGTGCCAGGAGGGCATTCTGATTTGCCTGGTTAGGTTCTCCTTCAGACAGTGTCCCCAGCTTGCAGTGGCCTGAGCAGTGATAGGCTGGCTCTGGCTCTGCCTGATCCAGCATCCTGTCTGCTGCCATCTCAGAGGAGGGGGTGTTGGAGAAGCATGCGTTGCCCACCACCCTGTTTGTGTTGCCCTGTGCATGCTTGGACGGCTGTTAAGATAGAGACAGAAAGGTGGTCCCAGAGAGGGAGTGGAAGGAGATTCCTCAATTGGCCTGCTATATCCAACAACCCAAGAAAAGATCCATCTGTAGAGGATGAGATTTAATGCCATTGGGCATGATCCAAATAATCCCACGCACCTCTCCTCCTGGATCTGGGCTCCATTAAGGGTAAGGTAATGTGTAGTTCATCCTGGACCTCCTGTCTGTGCCTGGCTGCAGTTCCTGGACTTCCTCCTGCCTCTCCTGCTTCCACCCTCATCCCTGTCCTCTGGGACCCCTTCCCTGCAAGTCAGCTTCCCCCTTAACTCTTGTCTCCTGGCTAGGCTGAGGTCAGGGATTGGCGGCTGAGAGGATTTGGGTTCATGATGATGGAGTTAATGTCCTCCTGTGCCCTCATGCCTCTGCCCTACTGTCCTGGAGGAGGCCAGGGGAGTCTCACTCTGAGCATCATTAGATGATCAAGGACCAGTGATGATGACTGAATGGGTTTCTGCTGGCTTTGGAGTCAATTCAAGGGGGCGAGTGGGAGCTTAAATGGAGAAGGCACTGGACAAAGCAAGCTTAGGAGATCTTGCCACTTGCTGAACATGTGGTGTTAGCTGAGGATGCCATGCAGAGGAGCCTGGCCTAGATGCCTAAGAAGGGGTGGGCAAGAGCCCAGCCAAGCAGTGTCTGGGTACTTGCCAGCAGCCTCCTCTGGCCTTCGGCAGGGGGAGGGGGGTGCATGTTTCTCCATCCTCTTCGCACTACCAGGCTCATAGTTGTGCCTTCCCATCTCTAGGTCTTCCTCAGGAAGGACGTGGATGCAGAGGATGAGCATCAGGAGCCTGTGAGTTTTCAGGCCAGTGTTTTCTCCTCTCCATTGGACAGATGTTCTCCTTTCTATGCAGTATGTCCCTCTGCCTTCACCGTTTAGGGGGGCCTGATGTACAGCTTGGAGCTGAGCAATGAGGCTGGTTGCTGGTGGTGTGCCCAGGTGTGGATGGAGCCTCGCCTCTTTCAGTGAATGAGGGGACAAGCTGGGCATTATGGGGCAAGGGGTCAGCCCCCTGGCCAACACCCAAAGATTTTTTTGCTATCAAGGGAGCCAGATCATGGGCTTCTCCAGCCCTGGACAAGTCAAGAGACTAGAGATCCCAGAGTTCCAGGATGGCCTGAGAGTCTGTGTTGCTATTTAAAAGAAAAAAAAAAAANCTTGTGGTTAGGCAGAGCAGGCTTTGAAAAGTGACTTTCATACTGTCAGCAGGGCAGCACATGCCAGAGTGCTTAGAGAGCCTGAAACAGTTGCCTGAACTCCCCTACTCTGCAGGCTGCTGGGAAATTGCACCCTAGTGGGCTTGGGGGCAGCTGGGACACTTTGAGGCTGCTCACACCCAGCCCTCTTAGGATGGAAGAGCTGTCCCAGGCTGACCCCAGGAGCAGTCTCTGCCTGGTAAGAGGAGGCAGCAAAGCCTGCACCTTTGGATTCCTCCTGAAGATGCTCAGTTTCCTGTTTGCCACCAGTTAGTGTGCAGTCAGATCCCCATCCCTGGGCAGAAGGGTGGGAAGTCAGTGCCCGGATGATGGTGCCATCCCCTGGCCTGTGTTCAGCTGAGCTTGGAGGAGGGCCAGCACTTTCACTGCTGACTTTCTATGTCACCCCTGGAGAGCTGGAACCCTGACAGGGTTTCATCAGCATCAAATGCCCACAAGGCCAAGTCCCAAGGAAGGTGCTCTGCTTTCTGCCTCCTCCAACCACTCACTGGGGATGGGGATCTTGGGTGCCCCCAAAGGAGCAATGGGTCTTATCAGGGACCTGCCCCATGACCCCTCCATCCCATCTCCTGGCAGCATCCCCAGGGGTGACACCAAATGAAGCTGCAGACATGAATGCTCCTCAAAGGGATGTGCAGCCTCAGGCTGGAGGGGCCACAAGTGCATCATCTACCTCCAGCGGAGGTGTGGGGACCAGCCCAGGTGCTGGATTGACCCAGGGCTGAGGGACAGCTCAGCAACACCCTACTGGGGTTGCAAAAGCTACCGGTGTGGCCTTGGTAGAGAGGAACAGTACCTCAGTATGCTGGGGGAGGACCCCAAATATGTTGGTAAGGGAGAGGGATCAAGGACAAGGCGTGCTTACATTTATTTCCAAAATGCTCCCGGGAGCTGATGGGCAGGGATTCCTGAGGCAGCACACTGACATCCCCCCTGCCCCACTGCTTCTGCTTGTCCCAGCTGCCAGGATCCCCAGTGTTGTTACCTCGGAAAGAGAGCCCTAAGGGCAAGGAATCCACTGCAGCACCAAGATGCAGTGGGCGAAGTGGAATGAGAGCAGCCCTCCTCCTCGACCCAAGTCCTCTGGTAGCCCAGTTCAACCGGGAGATGCTGCAGGTGAGGCCAGCTGGGGCCCTTCCCCAAGGGGCTGCGTAGGGAGTGGGATGGCAGAGCCACCAGTAGCCTTTCATGTGAGCTGTGGGGTGGGGTGCTCAGCAGGGAGGGTTGAACTCCTGGCCCGAGCGAAGCCATGGTTGTGGCATGAGATCATGTTTGGCTGCCTCTCCCTGGCTGTTGGCCCCAGGGAGAGGGGGTCAGCCCACACCAGGGCCCTGCTTCCTCTCCATGTGCACATGCTCCTCCCACCCCCCATCCTCCTCCTCCTTCTCCTCTCAGAGAGCAGCGTGGGAACTGAGATGGTGAGGGGGGCCGCTTCTGTGCCATGGTGGGAAGAGTGCATGGAGGTTTGCAGTGAGGAGCACAGTGCAGGGAGAAGAGATGCTTTGTACAGGGATGTTTGGTGCAGACTGGCCTGCTCAAGGAGTGCCCAGCTTCTCCTACTGGGCTGAAGCAGATGCTGGAAAGACGTGGGATGCTGCTTGCCTTCAGACCCCCATTGCCATGGATGCTGTCCTGAGTGCCTTTGCTGGCCTGTTAGTTCTCAGAACAAATAGGTTGTCAGCTGAAAGGATCCCTGACACAGCTAGGGAGGTTTAGGACTTGGATCCTCAAAAGTCTTGTCCTTGAGGCCCTGGTGGAGGCACCCAGCCATGTGGCTCTTCCTGTGTTGCAGGCAGAGGGCTGGGTGCGAGGAAAGCTGCGGGACCTGAAGGATGGCTGCGACCTCCAGGACTGGGAAGAGGTGTCTCAGACCTTGCAGCGGGACATGAAGGATTTTGAGAATACACTGATAAAGCTCAACCAGGTGAGGCCAAGCTGTGGCACAGCTCCCATTCCCCAAAGCACTGGTGTCCCTGGGTCTCTGCAGTGGAGGGTCCCTCGGAACCCCTGATGCTAAGCGGGTCCCTTGGCCCCACAGATGGGGGAGCAGCTGATGTGGCAGGCAAGCCCCAGTGCTGAGGCAGTGCGGAAGCAGCTGCTGGCCCTCCAGGACCAGTGGCAGCTCCTGAAGCAGACAGCTGCCAGCCAGACCAAAGCCCTGGGGGGGCTGCGGAGTCTGCAGGACTTCAACAGGAAAGCTGAGCGGCTGGAGGCATGGATCAAGCACAAGGTGGGGGGGTGGGAAGCACGGTCTGGGGAAGGGGACAGCCTGGCTGTCCCCATGCCTTCTCACACCCTCCCCTGGTCCAGGAGGAGAAGCCCTCTCTGACAGCCCTTCTGCAGGAAAGCCCAGACAAGATTCAGCTCACCCGCCGCATCCTTGACTTGAAGCAGGTGAGAAGCTGCTGGGGGGCTGCCAGCATGTCAGGGACCCCAAAACTCATGAAGCTGGGACATGGCAGAGGTCCCTGAGGTGGGATGGTGATGTCTTTCTCGCTACTTGGGCCAGGAGGAGCAGCAGTTCCAGAGTCTGCACAAAGAGCTGAACAGCCTGGCCCAGAAGTTGGAGAAACAAGGCAAAAGTGAGAGCAGGAACATCTCAGCCCGGCGCAAGTACCTCAACAAAATGTGAGCAGAGGACACATGGGCTGAGCAGGACCAATCTGGCCACCAGGAGCTAACAAACTGGGAAGCAGGACACCCCAAACCTCCTGGCCCAGCTCTGCACAGCTCTCCAGATAGATGTGAACTGCCCTTCACCATTCCTCTTCCACCTGTGCAGGTGGCTGCGGCTGCAGGGGACCCTGAAGGAGCACCATGAGGCTCTGCAGCTGGCCCTGGAGGTGTCTGCCTTCTTCCAGCAAGCAGATATTCTGCTCGGGGCCATCCATGCAAAGGTACCCGAACTGGAGCCAGGTTTACCCTTGTATGCAGGGCTGTTGCATGGCCTGAAGGAAACTTGGTGGGCAGCACCTTCCTCTTGCCCCCTGTGGGGGTTGCTGCAGTCCCAGCACTCTCAGCCTGGGGCTTGGAGAGAGAGCTGGGGGATGGAACCTGGTAGAAAGGGGAGCCAGAGTAGCAAGTGTGGCTTTGCACCATTTCTTTCTGCTGGAGCTGAGAGCAGGGCCCTGTCCTCCTCCCACTGCTGACTGCAGCCTCTTCTTACAGCAGAGCAGCATCTGTGGTGCAGGAAAGCCAGGGGAGGGTGAGCCATGCCAGGACCGGGATGTCAGGGACATAGCCAGCCAGGTGATGGTAAGTGCAAGGGTCTGCCTCATCCTCTGAGACCTGGGGAGCATATCAACAGAGGAGAGGTGTGTGCCTTCCCAGGTCAGCTCTGCCACCAGCAGTGCTGGGGGCTCTATGGACACCCCACAGCTGTGTGGATGGCTGAGGCTCTGTGATGGATGGGAGACCCTTCATGGGGGCAGAAGAGGACTGGGCTTGGCGCTCACTGCCTCTCCTGCCCCCACAGGGCTGGCAGTGGTTCATCCTGTATGAGCCCTGCCTCCAGCGCTCCCCAGCTTCTCTCTCTTCTCCAGATGCTGGATGTGACAGTGTCCCAGCTCCTAAACCTGCAGCCCAGCCTGGCAGCCCGGGTCTCCTCAAAGCACCGACATGTCAAGGAGAGCTGGGCACAGCTCCAGCAGGCACTGAGGTAGAGCATAGCCAGGCAGGCACCCCATGGCTGCCACCCTCACCCCCCCAGCACTGGAGCCAGTGGCTTGGGAAAGACATGGATTAGCCCCTGTCAGGCTTTCTGTGGGGCACCAGCTCCACTCAAGGTATCTCTTCATCCTCTGCTCCACTGGGCCTCCCTTGCATCCCTTTCCCAGGTCAGAGAAGGCTCCAGCTCTGGCAAGCAGTTCCCCAGGGGGCAAAGCTGTGGCTCTGCATGTTGAGCCCCTAGGAGATAATAGCAGCCATGGGGCTGTGGGAAAGGAAGCAGGAGCCAAATGGACAAGAGGACTCGGGAGCATGGTAAGCACTGTCTTCCTCCAGACATCTCCTGCACCTCCACTTTGAGAAGACAAGGGAGCCTGTGGGAAAGTGGTTCAGGTGTTGGGAAAAGCCCAAGCTGAATATGCTGAATCTGGTACCACCACTTATGGGAGGTGATAAGTGCCAGGCCCAGTGCAAAGTGGTGCATGCTTTGGGCTGGACAAGAAGGAATGGAAGCCTTTGTGCCACAGGTGCCAAAAGACGTGCTGGGGAAGATGGTAGAGCACAAGAGAGCAGAGGAGAGCAGCCCTGGCTCCCCAGTGGGACAGCCCCCTCATAGAGGGGATGACAAAAGGTACCAGATTGCAGAAGTGGCATGGAGTCAGAGGGAACAGGGATGGGGGTCCTCTGTCAAGGGAAACTTGCAGTCCTGACCGTACTTCTCTCTCTACAGGAGTAGGAGAGAGGTAGAGGCTGAGTGGGGAATGCAGCAGCTGGAGGCTCAAGTGCAGGACGTCTGCCAGGTGGTGAACACAGTAATGTCTCCCCAGGAGTTCTCTTTGCTCCCTGCCCGTTGCACTCCCCTGTCAGGGGAGCCAGTGTTGGGGGAGGACTCACTTCCCTGACCCCCTCCTGCTGCTTGTGGGCATGCGTGCTTGTGTGCGCACACCTGTCCCTGGTCTGGGCACTAATGCAGCACATCTCCCTGCTCCTCAGCAGACTCTGTCCCTGTACAATGAGAGTGTGGGTCCTGGAGTCTCCCCGTGTCCAGTGGAGAGCCTGAAGGCAACACAGATACAGCAGGAGCCCCTGGATCCCAGCTCCAGTGCCAGAGCTGTGCTCCTGGTGAGCCCCTTCAGGTGTGAGGTGGGGTGGTGACACCAGGTGGAGCCCACCCTAACTGCCCTCCCTGCCTCCCAGGAGGGGACAGCACTGGGGAGGCCCCTGGGGAGCCCGCAGGTGGAGGCCATGCTGCGGGAACTGGGTGAATTGTGGGAGGACCTGCAGAAGAAGCACCAGGAGAATGGCGTTGTGCTGCGAGAAATCGATAAGGTACATGGAGGCAAGGCTGGGGTGGGCATGGGGCATGCTCCAACTGCAGCAGCTTGCTGGGGATCAGCAAGTGAGGCTGGTGCCCATGATGGGACAGGAGCTGCAGTGCTGGCACTGATATGTCTGACTATGTTGCCCAAGCTGCCAGTGCCCCAGCTACCTGCAGTGGGATGCCAGCATGGCGCCTGCCTCCCCTGGGTGGCTCAGAGCTAGGCTGATGGGCTCCCTGCTCTCCCTGAAGGCACTGAGGCTGGTGGGGGAGCTGGACCAGGCTGAGCGGTGGCTGCAAGCTGTGGCCGGATCGCTCTCAGAACCAGCTGCCGTGAGAAGCCCGGCGGAGCTGCGCCAGGACCTGGAAGAGATGGGCCAGCTGGAGAAGCAGCTCCAGCTGTGTGGTCTCAAGCTGCAGGCACTGCGGGAGGAAGCAGCAGATGAGTCGCCCACTGAGCACGAGGGGGCGAGGAAAATGCAGACGAAAGTGGAGATGGTGGAGGAGAAGTGAGTCATGGGGGAAGGTGCCTCTTCTCTGTTCCCTAGGTTGGGTGGGGAAGAGGATGCTCACTTTGAGAAGGTGCAAGGAGACACCCAAGTAGGTGTGGGGAGGACGATGTTCTCCCTGAGGAGGTGCAGAGGCTGCCAGCACCTCTGATGGCCGTCTGTCCCCACAGGTTGGCACATGTGCAGGCAGCCCTGAGGCGCCGGGCAGCAGACCTGCGGGACTCCCTGGTACTCTCTGAGTTCCTGCAGGACCTACAAGAGGAGGAGGCACAGAGCCAGCAGGGATCTGCAGCGGTAAGCAGCATGGTCAGTCATCCCTTGGGATCACGCAGCGCCTGAGACTGGACCAAGGGCTGGTCTGTGGCTGGCATGGGGATCCTATTGTGTGCTCCCCTCAAGCCCAGCTGCCTGGAGTGTTGCTTCCCATCTCTCTTACACCTGGTGTTTCTGCTGGCTTCAGCCAGGGAGCAGGTGTTGTGGCTCGCAGGGGTCTTTTCCCCTGGTCTCAGCCCAGGCTGAGCAGCCTCTGAGCAGTGAGGACATGAGCCGCCCCTTGGGAGAACTGCAGGAGGCTGTGGAGATGCTGAATGATGCAGCGAAGGAGCGGGAACGGGTCATGGAGGTGGCAGCAGAGATGGAGCGCCTGGAGCATGTGGTAGGGGATGGAGTCAGTGGGTCTGGGGATGCAACCAGGTGGTCCACCTGGAGCTGGACATGCCAGCTTGTGGGGACAGGGCGTACACCTCAGCTGTTCCCAGTGGGACACAAGGGCATTGGGATACATGGAGATGCCTCTGTGTGCAGCTGGTATCCCTGTCTCTCCTGAGGCTGCCACCTGCCCTTTTGCAGGTGCATGGCAGGGTACACCCAGGCTGTGGTAGATTGGGGCTGTGTGGCAACTGGTGACACAGTGGGTCCCAGACCGTGGCTAATCTCCCTCTGTGTCCCCTCCTGCCCATCCAGGTGGCAGAGGTATCCCCACGGCTGGAGGCCCTTCGATGCAGAGCCAAGGTACTGGCTCAAGACATTGCCCAAGCAGAGAGTGGCTTCACCACGGTGAAGAGCGAGAAGGACCTCCAGGGGCTGCAGGGCTTGCTGAGCCGCCAGCAGGAGATGGAGGTGAGTCAGGGGAACACTGTGGCAGGGTGGTGTCCCAGCTGACTGGGGCCGTCCCAGTGAGGCACTGGCCCCCGGGGGCCCAGGTGTCGTAAGCCTTGGCACACTGTGGCGGGCCAGGCTGGAATTTTCCAGCGGAGCCAAGCCCTGCCCTGTGCTGCTCCCCTCTGCTAACACAGGCCAGGCAAGGGGAGAGAGCTTGCATCAGCTGCCATGTACCAGCACCCAGCTGCCAGCACCTCACTCATCTTCCCACTGGTGGGGAAGCAACTCATGAAAGCAGGGCAGGAAAGCCAGGCAGTTCTCTGCTCTGCCCACTCTCTGCAGCCTGCATGACAACATCCTCCCCTCTGTCCCTGCATCCCAGAATGCAGGGAAGTCCAGCATGGGTGCAGACAGGTTGTATGCATCCTGAACCTTTTCTGCCTTGTGATCCTTAGCATACAGTGTCAGACACCCTGCAGGGGCAGCTGGAGGAGCTGGAGAGGGCAGCTGCCCACTTGCAAGAGTTGTGCCCCGCTCAGCAGTGCCCTGCCAGCCGGGAGGTGCAGGAGACGCTGTGGGCCTGGGCAAGTCTGCGAGAGCTGCTGCGAGAGACCCGGGCCCGGGTGCAGCAGGCCAGCCGGCTGCGGCACTTCTTCAAGGATTATTTAGCCATGATGTAAGTGGCAGTGAGCCATCGGGGTTGCTTCTGTGGTGGCTGAGGGGGAGCTGGTGAGAGCATGGCATTGTTGGAGCATGGGCAATGCTGGCAAGTATGTGAGCATGCTGGAGTTGCAGCCAGAATGAAGATCTGCACTGGGGCTGCCTGCTGTGGAGCAGCCCTACAGCATCTTGCCCTGCCCCGGCATCCTTGCCACTACCCCAGTGAGCTGCTTCCACCTGTTCCTGAGCATGGGAATGGCTTTTCTGCCAGGTCTGCAGGGCTGAGGAGGAGCTGAGTTGTTCCTCAACTCGTTTTTCACATGCCTGCAGCTGCTGGACGGAGGGCACACGGGCTCAGATCTTCTCTGAAGGTCCAAGCAGCCCCAGCCTCCCAGAGACTCCATGTGAGGAACTGGAGAAGAGGATTGAAGAGAAGCTCAAGGAGTTTGAGGCACTGGCAGCATTGGGGCAGCAGCTGGTGTCTGAGGAGCACTGCCTGAGTGCAACGGTAAGGACTGGGGAAATAGGGTCAGGGGAAACTGTCAGCATACTCTCCAAATCCTCTGGGGACAGTCCCTGAAGGAAAGAGCAAAGTATGGGTGCATAGCCCCATCAGTGGGGCTGGGGCTATGTATCCCTGGGGCTGCTGAGTGCAGGAAGGAGTTTCATCCAGCCATGGATGCTGAGACCTGAGCTGATGTGACTTTGACCAGTTCCAAAACCCTCCTAAACTGCTCTATAGTGAGGTATCCTGGTAGGGCCAGTGTCCCTGGGCCAGGGGTCCTTGCAGGCTGCCCAGCATCTCTCCTCCTCTTAGATAAAGGAGCGCTTGGAGGAGCTGCAGAGCATGCTGGGCTGGGTACTGGTGCGCTGGCGAGCACAGAGGCACCAGCACGACCTGGGAAGCAAGCAGGAGGACAGGAGGGACCCAGAAAACCCCTCAAGCACATCCCTCACCAGCCAAGTGAGTACCCAGAGCTGTTGAGACTGTTGGGGAGCATGACCAGCCTCGAGGCTGAGAGTAGCAGAGGCACAGGACGGAATAGGCAGTGCAGAACTGGAGGAGGGATCTGTGCCGATACCTCTGGGAGTTCCTGGGGTTCAGGCAGGGCAAAGGCTGTCCTGAGAAAGTACCTGGCTCCTGCAGCGCCTTCTTCACATTCCCTCTCTTGCCTTGCTCTCCAGGAGCAGCACACCTCATGTGCACTGCCCCACCTGGAAAGCATCTGCAGCCCAGTGGAGTTCATGCCCTGCTCCCTCCTTGAGGCTGTGCAAAGATCAGAGCCACGGCTGCCAGGGGAAGCAATCAACTCCCCACCGGCATCACCTCTCTCAGACACCCCACCAGGAGTGGAGCAGAGCTGGGAGGAGGCCAGCAGCAAAATACCTCATGGTGCGGGACCCCCCAAGGAGCCTGTCACCTGGGATCCGGCCGAGACTTCCACACTGCTGCTGCCACCGCGGGGCCCCAGTGGTCTCGGGGGGACAGTCAACCTCATCCTCAGCATTGGCAAGAAGGGCGAGAAGAAGAAGGCACAGCTGCTGGCCAGTAGCGAGCAGCCAGGGGAGGAGGCACTGCGGATGGTACGTGTGGGATGGCAGGTGGCTTTGGCAGAACCACAGGTGAGCACCCAGCACTGCTCCTAGGGCTGGACACTGCCATGCAGCCAGGGCAGCTCTCCAGAGCTGTGCCCTCATGCAGACTGGGAGGCTGTGAGGGCTGTGGGGTAACCCCAGTGCTTCAGGCCATTTCTACGTGAGCTATTGGGGTTATGTCAGTCTCAGGAGAGGGACTTTTGACATGCCAATGCTGAGTGATGTCTGAGAGCTAAGAACCTGCTTGTACCACCCACTTTGCCGGCGCTCTCCTGCTGCAGCTCTTTGCCCACACTGCCCTCAACTCTCTCTGTGTGTCTCTTTCTCCCCCTGCTCAGCTCCCTGCCACTAAACCCTCAGGCTGTAAAACCTTTTGGAAGCGTTGCCAGGGGCTTTTAGGAAATACTTGGGGTAGTTTAAAGCGAAAGAGAAAGCCACCTCATCATCCGGTGGAAGAGGTAATGTTCCAGGGAAGGCTGCATGCTGGGGAGAGTGGCTGCATGGCATGAACCTGCCTGATACAAACCCTCCTGGCCATGCCACTGTGCCCTGTTAGCAGTGGTCCCTTGGGAGAGGAAAAACTCACACAGTGCTGTGGTCTCCAGAGTTTGGGTGCTGGGACATGTGAGGAAGGGGGTTCAGACAGGGCTGGCTGCAGTTTGGCCCCCTGTGTAAATGGTTTTGGTGGCCATGGAAGAGCTGGTAGCTGGTGGCCAGTGGGAGAGCCTCCCTGCTCCATTGCAGTGGGGCAGCAGCAGTTCCTTGTGCAGCCGACTGAAGGGGGCAAGGGTGGATGGGGCCGTGTGAGGTGCATGTTTTGCCAGGGGCGGATTTCACTCCAGGTTGCATGACTTGTAACACTGGAGCTGGGAGCCTGGTAATTTGTTCGGGGTTGCATCCATTTGTTGCTCCAGAGTCTATGCAAAGGTCTGTGTGTGAGGAACCCCAAGGACAGCCAGGCTGGATAGCCCGAGAAAGAGGGCAGGAGGACAGAGAGGCCAGAGGGCATTGAGGCGATGGCCTGCCAGGAAGGCTTTTGTAATGGGCACCTTCTAGCCTAAGGGGTATTAGGAGACACTGTTCCAGCTCTTGCAGGCTCTTAGAGCTGTGGAAACCCAGCAGAGGAGCTGCAGGGAAGGGTCTGCGCTCAGCACCCTGCCCTTGCATTCGCTGCTCTGCTGCCTGGGGCATGCAAGAGTGGCAGGGATAGGCAGCAGTGACTGCAGTCTCAGTAGCCACCCTAGGCCAAGGTGGGAGCAGCCCTCAGGGGGGGCTGAGATGAAGCTGCTCCCAGCTCTGCATGTGTTGCTGGTGAGCGTTTTCATCTGCCTGCCCTGCCAGCTCCCAGCTTTCCCAGATGCAGCATGGGAAGGGAGCAGGTGGCACAGGATGGCAGAGGCTCCAGCCATGAGGATCACCCCTTTCTCCTCTGTTTCCCCAGGCACAAGGTGAGGCCAGGAAAACCTCCACTGCAAAGCGGCCACCCACTGTCATCCGCCACCCTCCAGCATCCAGCAGTGGGATGGCAGCTGTTTCCCACACCCTGCCTAAGGCTGGGCCTGGCTCCCTCTTCAACAGCCTGCAGCGGCGGGAGCAGGCAAGGGCAGAGCAGGCCCAGCTGCTGACACTCCAGGGCATCATGGGCGGCAGCTCCCTGCGGCCCACACTCAAGGAGCGCCACGGCCCCAGCAACACATGGCCTCAGAAGTGTGGTCACAGGAGGGGGTCGCTGGGGGCAGCTGCTGCTGGAGCCCAGCCTGGGGAGCTGCTGCTCTATGTCAGGAACCCGCTGGTGCAGGCCATTGATGCCGAATGCGGGGCAGCCCTCCAGGATCCCTGCCTCTCTGACCCAAAAGCCACATGCCCCCGCCTTTCCCTGGGCTCAGTTCTCAGCCTGGAGCTGCTCCGGGACACGGTGGTCCTGGGGTGCCATCGAGTGGCTGCAGCATGGCAGCAGGAGGCAGAGGGGCAGGAACGGAGGCAGACAGGGGGAGTCAGGCCATGGGAGCCCACAGGCACACCTGGGGTTGGATGGCAGGAGGAGGTACATATGGATAAGCGCAGTCCCCAGGGGCCCAGTGAGAGGCTGGGGACATCCCCCAAGAGCGAGCGAGGAACGTGGTTTGAGGAGGTGAGCTTCAACCCCAGCTACAGCCAGCACAGGGCATGCCATCCTAGGGAGGAGCACCGGTGCCCACAGCACTCCAACAGCACTGGTAAAGACCTCCAGAATTTGAGCCTAAGCCAGCCATCCCATGTTGGCATGCAGCATGAGTGGGTCAGTCGAGAGGGGGATGAGCTGGCCAGCCGGCTTGGTCAGAAGGGCAGCCCCAGTGCCACTAGTAGGGCCAGGCATCGCAAAGCCACTCGGCTGGAACTTGGATCATCCCCTGCCAGCATCCCAGGCAGGGCAGGAGCTATCCCCAGCACTGCCTACACACAGCGGTCAGCCAGCAGCAGCCAGCCCACAAGGTCCTCAGCTTGCCCCACTGCTCCTACCCACCTCTCTGTCTTCGAGTGGGCACTGGAGTCTCCACAGCCTCACAACCCTGTGCTGGGCACTGAGGAAGTTTGTCACCCTGCCCATGGGCAGTTTGAGGAAGAGGAGGAGGAGCTGCAGGCCATCTGGGATGGGGCAGATGAGCGACAGGCACAGAGCCCACCAGGAGGCAGCTGTGCCAGCCACAGGACAGGGAGCAGGGCAGGCAGCTTGCCCAGTCCCAACACCACTGTTGGTGGGCCCCTTATCCTCTCATCAGCCAACAACGTGCTAGTGGCCAAATTCACCCTTCCCACCACTGCCCAGCTGCTCCACAGCCCGTCGGGAGGGAAGAGCCCTAGAGTGGCATGCAGTGGCAGCCCCAGTGGGCTCATGGTTTCCCCCCACATGGAGGAGCTGGTGTCTGCAACCCCCAAGGATGGCTCCAGTGCCGAGGATCGGCAGAGGCACGGGCAAGAGGAGAGAGAGAGCAGCAAGGTAAGAACCACAGGCTAGGGACTCTCCCTCAGGGTCAGGTAGGAGGTTGGGGAACACCCCAGGCAGCAGCTGGGTTACCCATTCCAGCAAATTTGACCTGTGTTTGGGTACTCCCTGACTTCAGTGGCCCCTTTGCTCCAGCTGGTGGGGAAGAGCTAGGTCCTGTATTTGGGGACCCTGCAGCATGCACCCTGCTGCCAACCTTTATACTTGGCAAGGCAGCACTTCACCCAAAAGCTGACAAACAGTCCCACCACTGCCCAGGTCAGGAAATTGTTCCTGTCATCCCATTCCCCCCTCAGCACTGCCCACCAGGGATCAGTCAAATAGACCCCAAATGCCAGAAGGCTGAGATGGCACCACCGGCCCCAGCAAAGCTTCACTCACCCTCTGTCCCCTTGCAGGTCCTTCCTGGTAAAATGGAGTTTCAGATGATGGAGGGGACATTGGAAAGGAAACACGTGTTGCAGGCAGGAGGGAGAAAGGTACAGGCATGGCTGTGCAGCTCCTTTGGGACAGGGGTGCTGGGCCATGGCAAGGGATGTCCAGGTTTGGGGGCAGGAGCGATGCCAGGGATGCTTCTGGAACTACCATGGCAGTGCTGCTGGTCATGCTCGGAGGGCAGAGCCCCAGACGGCATGGGTTGCATTTTGAGTGGCAGAAGACCACCTGTCTTCTCCCAGACCTGTTGGCATCACAGCTGTCCCCTGCTTGTGTCCCACAGGCCAGCTGCCGAGCCTGGGGCCTCTTCCATGCCGTACTGATGAGACAGACACTGTGCTTCTACCAGGACCGCAGGGACAGCCTCAAGGTGCAGTGGGAGAGACCGAGGCAACATGGGTGGGGGCTGGCAGCAGTATGCCCTCACCCCAAGGGCCAGGAAATGCAGAGCCATCCAACCCCACTGTTGCTCTTGCTTTCCCTTCTGCTGCAGAGCTCCGTGGTGGCCCTTCCCCTGAACCTCTCTGGGGCAATCTGCACCCCAGATGCCGAGTACACCAAGAAGACCAACTGCTTCAGGCTTCAGTGAGTCCCTGCCCCAGGGCAGTGGGGTCTTTATAGCCCTCCTCATTGTGTCTCTGCTGGGGCAGACACCTACCAATACCCCCAGCCATGGCCAGCTGAGTCTAGTGCTTAGATGAGGATTTCCTTCTTTCTTTCTTACCTGCTTCTCTGTTTTCCCAGTCTGACTGGGGCTGTGGTATCGGCACCCCACATCTGTCTCATTGCTGACCTGTTCTCCCCCTCTCTCTGAAGGCTTCAGGATGGTTCTGAGTACCTTCTGAGGGCCCCCTCCCAGCCTCTCATGAACGAATGGATCTCAAAGCTGCAGCAAAACTCAGGTGAGCAGCCCTTGCTGGTAGAGCAGAGACCCATAGACCACAGCTCTGTGTGGTTACCATGTTAGTGCAGCCCCTGCAGGAGGGGTCAGGAGAGAAGCAACACAGCGTTGTCTCTGATTTATGCATCCTCCTAACCTGCCTCGGGAACAGCAGTTCTCTGCTAGACAGGATTTAGAGGCTTTGTTTTCACACCACATACACAGTTATAAATCAGAAATAGCTCTACTGACGTCAGTGGTACCTCAGCAGCAAAAAGTCTGTGTCAGTAAAATTATAATTGTACCGTGGTCTTCCTCCATCTACTCTGAGGGGCCTGGAAATGCCTTGCTTGCCCTTCAGGCAAGGAGATCTGTAATACTGAGGTGTTCCTGCTGCTGTGCCCATACCTGAGGAGGTTCAAGCCCTGCCATGAAATCCTAGGCTGGTTGGCAGGACCAAGAGCAGGCACTACAGCAGGAGGTTGGAAGAGCCAGCCGTGCTGCATGGGCACCTGGAGCAGGGCCTGGCTCTACGGGACATTCTTGTGCACTGCCAGCACCCAGCAGGATGTTTGCTGTGCCCCCAGGTTTCCCCGAAGTGGATTACTTCCAGGCAGCGGCACAGCATGTCGAAGGCGCTGGCAGTACTGGGGGGTGAGTAGCCAGGAGCTGATTAGCTGACTCTCGCTACAACTCCCACATTTGACAGTGTGTGCTGCTCCAGCAGGACATCCATGGGCCGGACTGGTTTGCTAAATCTCTGCTACTTTCAGTTTCATCAAGGTCCCCAGCCCTGGGAGCTCCCACCTCCAGGGACATCATCAGGTCATGACCACAAGGAGCCAGGAGATCACGGTGTTACCCTGCTCAAACACCCGGCTGCAACGGTCTCTGGGCAGCCAGGATGGCCCAACCGATGGGACTGTGGCAGCAGCAGGTGACTTTTCTGTCTGGCTGGGTTCCCACTGTCCCCTGACTCCTCTCCCCAGCTCAGAAAGGTTACAAGGGAGCTGGGGGAGCCTGAAGGCTATTGGTCAGTCTTGAACTTGGTGGAACTCAGTGGCATCTGGGCTAGGAGTCCCAGGGCATGGGGCTTGTGGAAAGGACCAGTTACTACCTTTCGTTTCCTGGGTTAATGAGATAATAATACATTTTCCTCTCCTCTATGGGGCTGACACGGGGGTGTCCTTTGGAGGCCTTGCCTTGTGACATGTCTTCATTCTGTTTCAGAGAATGCTCAGGGAGCTGGTCACAAGGAACAGTGGTCACCCAGGGGGTCCCCTGGACTGTGGGACAACATCAGCCAAGAAGGCGACTATGGGCTGGTGGCCAACAAGAGGAGGTCCTACTCCTTCACCTCAGGTACGGCCCTGGTTTCGCTGTCATTGCCAGGAGATGGCACCACTGCCTCTGTCCCCACAGAGAGCCAAAGGCAGATGCGATGCTTCTCCAACACCCACTCGGTCCTACATACCTGTGCCCTGGGCTGCAGCCTCCCACCTTGGGGAGGGCTCTGAGGGGCTGATGGGGGCTGCTGGCACCCTGCCCTCCCTGCTGACTGCTCCTTCTTGCAGCGACCTACCAGAAGATCACCCCAGTGTCCGTGCCTAAGGAGCCCGTGGAGGCCGGGAGCAGCTACTCAGTTACACTGTACATAGGGGAGCAAGTGCCAGCCATGCCCCGGGCACGCTGTCACTCCTTTGTGGCCCGAACAGGGAGCCCCCGGGACACACTAGGGGAGAAGCCCACCAGCCCCCTTCGCCCCAAGAACAAATCTGTCTTCAAGAAGTTCTTTGGGAAGAAAGAGTGAGCACCAGCCACAGGGGAAAAGGGCCCTAGCCTGCTTTTTATCCTCCTCTTGGGTACCATTCTGGCACAGTCTCTGCTCCCAGCACCAGTTCACAGCTCACTGCCTCTCCCTGGGAGAGAGGCTGTGGCAAGCAGCTCCACTTCTGCCAGCCCAGGGGCTGCCCCATGCCCCAGCCACCACAACCCCTGGCCTCAGCCTGGCGCTGAGCACCCCTCCTGCCCAGTGCTCTCTTGGGGTGCTGCTGGCTCCCCAGGCATCCTGCTGACACACAGCGCAAGCAGAGGGGATGGATGGTTGTTTTTATTAAAAAATAAATAGATGCTTAGTCTGGGAGTTTGTTCATCCGACAGCACCCATTGGTGCAGGAGGAAAGGGGCTCTGCAACATGGTCCTTGATAAGGAGTGGTGAGAGCTTCAGATGAGAAGGGCCCTGCAGCAGGGTTCAACCTTGCTTGGGGGGAAGCCTAAGTCATCTGGTGCTTCTCACAAGGATGTTTTGTCCTGTGATTCCTCTGTGACTGCACCCAGCCCAGCTAATCCCACAGGGCACCTGGGCCCCTTTTCCCTGCCATGGGAGCTCAACACGGAAATCACTACCCACAGACTAAATCCTCCTGTCCACACAGCCCTGCCAGGCCTTCCTTTCTCACAGAATGGCTGCCAGCCTAGGTCACAGCAGGTGCATGCCGTGTGGCAGAGAGGTGGCCAGGAGAGTGTGGCTGGACCCCCAGGGCTTCCTGCAGCCCAGATATTTTTGAAGTAACTTCACCAGGCCATGCCAGTTTCAGCTGCCCCAGTTCCTGCCTGTACTGGGAAGGGGAAAGAGCAGCTGGTACAACCCGCCCTGAGCATGTACCAGCCCTGGGGGAAGAAGAGGAAGTTTCCAGGGACGTGGGTAGCAGGGCCTCTCCCTGGCGGTCTGCAGGGCTCAGCCGTGCACACCACTCGCCTCCTCAAACACATTGTGGGGCTTAAAATAGAAGTCCTGGCTGCAGCCCAGCTCTGCAGTAAGGGCTGGAAGAATAGAAATGCTGCTGCCACTCCATCTCCCTCCCACAGTGTTCCTAGGTCTGGGAACAGGCGGTGAGGTGGATGTGGGCACACCAGTATCACTGTCAGAGGGCTTTCTCCATGTTCCCAGGGAGGTGTGGGAAGAAATGCTGGTGAGATGTTGCTGTGTGAGCAGGGGTGTGCTTTCTGTGCTCCCCCTGTGCATTCCCACTCTCCACTTGGCTCCATCACTCTTGGCTCTGACACCTGTTTTCCTCCAGCACCAAAGCTCAGCTGCCTGCACTTCCTTAATGGGAAGAGACCAGTGGGATGGGAGGGGGCCAGGTCTGGCCAGGCCAGGGAAGAGGCCAAGGCACAGCATTCCGGCTCGGGCCACACATACCAGGAGAGCAACTGGTGGGCTGATGCCAGTTCATTCCTGAGCAGCTGAGGGGCCCAGCGGAGGGGGCAGTGGGGGCAGAGTGGTCTGCTGAAGGCCCCCCTGCTGGTCCCAGGGGGACCATGCTGACCTGTGGTGAGGTGGGAGCTCAGTAAGCATCCTGCCATGGCCCAAGTCCAGCACGGCAGGATGGACTGACTTGTGCCACCAGAGGGATGACCACATCCCTGGGACAATGCTGGCACCTGCAGTACTGCTCTTGGTGCTCCCCTTGTGGGCTGCGTTGCCCTCCCAGGGTGGCTGCCCACCCACAGCCTCCCCTCTCCTTTCCCGAGCTGGCACTTGGCCCCATTGCAACCCTCTGACGAATCCCACTCGTAGTTCCTATGGCAGAAGCCAATTTCCACCACCCCCACCCCCCCGCTGCTAATCTGCCCGTGCATGTAGCCTCCCTCCACCTGCTGAGCCAGCAGAAGCCGTGCTCAGCCAGCCCCAGCCAGCACCAGGGCTCTGAAACCCACTCCAGCTGCAGAGCTCGTGGGGTGGTGAAGCCTCTGCACCCTGGTTCTGCTGTTGTGGGAAACCCTGAGCCTGCTTGGCACCAGGCAGGAAGGAGGCTGCAGTCAGCATCATCTGGCACCGGGAGTGCTGAGCCACCGAGGTAAGGGTAGGCAGGAAGGTGAGCAGAGCAAGCACTGTGCCTGCTGTGCCTTGTTTCCCGGAGTACTGGGAAGGGGGGTCTGGCTCCAATCCGCTCCACTGAGCCAAGGTCTTGTCCCCCATTTCGGCTGCTTGAAGGTCGCCCTGCAGCCTGTGCCTCCTAAGCTCTGTAGCCATCGCACGCTGCCTCATTCCCCCATCCTGGGAGTATGGAGGTTTGGTACTGGAGCTTTCCAGTCCCATAGCTGCAAGGAGGGTTTGGAGCCTGGACCCGGTGTAGGGGGGGAGCAAAAGGGGGAGCAGCAGTGGCGGGTCTGACTGCCGTCCTTGCCTGGGCAAACTGGCAGCACGGCGATGCTCCCCTCCCGAGGCAGGCACCCCCGGGGCAGGAGGGCCAGCCGCCTGCTCCAGGAGGAGGGGAACCACTGGGGAAAAGCCGTAGCACCGCGCATCGCTGTGCCGGGGCTGCGGCGGCGGGGCGAACGCCGCAGCATCCCTGCCGCCGGTGCGGACGCTGCAGCTGAGGGCAGCGGGGTGAGAGGGGCGAGGGCGCCCGGCTGCAGCGCCGGCGGCCCCGGGGCTGAGGGCTGTCCTAGCCCGCCCGCGAGGTGCCCTTGGCGCGGCGGGCAGCGCTAGGACCCGGCGTGCCGCGGCCAGCAGCGCTGGCACCGCNCGTCCCGCTGCCGTGCGGGGCTGCCGGGGCTGCGGGACTGCCGGGCTGGCCGACCAGACCTCCGGCCCCGGCACGCTCGGCCCGGCTCCTGCCTGTGCTGGGCACTGCTGCCGTCCCTTCCCCTCCTGCTGGGGCTGGGCAGGGGGCCCGTCCCGGTATCTCAATGCCATGGGGCAGCAAACGCCTCCCCCTCATCCCGCCATACCCCACCACAGGCTGCGGGGCATGGTGTTTGGTTACCCTGCCCGTGGGGATGTCACTCCAGGGCTGACAGGGCCCCTGCTTACGGCCCCGTCACCTTCCTGTGTCAGTCCCAGCCTTCCGTGAGCGCTGGCTTCCTCCCTGCCCCGCCGGTCGCGTATGTTCCTGTACGGCCCCGGGGGTGCCTGCACCGCAAGGAACACCGCCAGCGAGCCCTTCACGTTCCTGGAGGCCCTGGGGCCGTGCCACCGCTTGCCTCCCCGCCAGAGCTGCTTCTGCAGCCCCATCCGCCTCCCACAGGCCCTTTGCCCCAGTAGCTGGGCACTATCCCATGACCCTTTCTATTTGTAGGCTTGACCGCTGGGAGCTTGCCCTCCGCCCTTGCACCTTTCCCCATAGAGCTCCTTTCTCCCCAGGCACCATTCCCCTGTTGTCCTCAGCGTGATTTGGCCTGGTGCAGAGGTCCTGGCTGCCCTCAGATTCCGAGGCATGGCCCCAGGCTTGTTTGTAGGACCCTGACCTCACGTGCAGTGGGGAGAGGGATGAAGGTGCAGGCAGAGTAGGGTTCGTGGTATGGCCCTTGACTCCACATCTGTGGTGCCTCTCAAGGTCAGGGTGCTGCTTTGCTGTCCCAGTAAAGGTCTTAATGCAAGAGGTGAGAAAATAGGATCCCCATTGCTGCTTGTTGTCCTTATCCCTCCACTGCCTTGATGCTGTCTTGGGGAGCAAGTGGGTGCTGTAGAGGCTGCAATGGATGGGAAGTGTAGGGAGCCAGGGAAGCTGGCACAGCTGGGTGGTAGGAGATAGCGAAACTCATCTGTCATGATCCTCAGGCTTGTGAAGGAAGATGATGGAGGATGCAGTGAAGAAGCACAGCCATGTGCTGCTGCTGGCCTGCTTGCGCTACACCAGCTATGTCATGCACAGACATAACAAGCCCCCACTCCCTGTCAGGAGTGGCCCAAGCATCCCTGAAGGCAGGCTGGAGGGCACTGGGAGCAGCAGGATGGGAGATATGGGCAGCAGTGGCAGAGCAGACTGTCCTGCATCAGAGATGGCAGCCCTGCCCCAAGTTAGCATCAGCAGTGAGTCACTCCAGGGGTCTCTGGGAAGCTAGGCTCTTGTGGACCTCTTTTTCTTTCTGAGAAGCCTGGCTTTTTGCAGGGAGCCCAGCACCACCATGACTGCAGATGCAAAGCAGGGCCAGCAGCAGCACTGGCTCAGCTCTGCCGTGAAAATTCCCAGCTCTTCAGTCCCAGGACACAGCACTAGCAAAAATCAGGTGAGACTTTTCCACCTGCTTGCACCCTCTGGAGATGGCAGATCCTGTATGGAGAGTAGGTGATATTTGCAGCCACTCCTCAGACAAGGGTCTTTGTGGGAAGCCAGCCACCCCTGTAGTCAGGGCTGACTTTTGTCTTCTGGCTTGCCAGAAAGGAGATTTACTGGGTCTGGGCAGCAATGTGAGAAGAGCAGGCTGTTTCCACAGGCACCACATCCCTCTCAGCTGAGTATGGATTCACAGAGTCAGCCTGTGACCATGAGCCCCTGGGAAGGTAATGACAGGAGCCCCCCTTGTCCCTGAGGCACTTGGCCAGTGGCAGAGAGGTGCCCCTGGATGCTTCATAGCTCAGGACCGAGGGGAGAAGCTGGTAAGCTGCATTTTGAGAAGTAAGCTATGCTGAGGATGTACACCTCATGCCTTTCCGCATCCCACCCCTGTGAGATTCAGGGTTCTCAAAGGACCAGCCAGGACCTCTTTCTCTGTGGCCCACCGTTTAGCAGCAAGCACAGCCCCACAGGACAGGTATTCTGTTCAGGTTGACTGTCACTGTGTTGTGTCTTCATATGATCTGTCCTGACCCTGAAATCTGCTTCCTAACATTATTCCTGCCCTTCTGCACAGTGTGTCACCTACAGGCAAACTCTGCCCTGCTCCTTTAAACCACCTTCAAACAAACAGCTTGACTTTCTGCCCTCAGACTTCCCAGCTTACCCCCAGATTTCCTGGCTCCTGCTCATCCCCGGTCCCCCCATGGGTTAGCACAGCACACACAACAAGCCCACACTTTGGAGTGCCTTGTCCCAGTGAGCACTTGGCTCCTGGTGCCGGCGATGCCCGAATCTCCCTGCTGCAGCTCACTGCCTCCTCATCCTCACAGTGAGCCCAGCGCTCCGGCCTGTGCCTGCCCATCCGTAGCCAGCAGCCCGAGGGGCGGCATGAGATGCCACCCCACCCGGAACGCCGGACCCTCTCCCAGCAACCATCAGCTCCCCACTGCTAAGATCAACACCACTGCTGCCCTCCTCCCCTGCCCCCCCTCCGCTTTCCCACACTGCCTCCCGCATTCCGCGGAGCCGCTTAAGCCCGCAGGCAGGCTAATTCCTTCCCCGTGGGCTCCCCGTGCTGCGCGGTCACGGGAGGGGAAGGGGCCCACGGTCACGGCCGCCAGAGGGCAGCACCGGCACAGTGCGCTGGGGGGGGGGCCCGCAGCGCCCTCGGGGATCCCCGCAGAGCCCTCGGGGATCGTGCAGTCCCACAACAGCACATTGAGGGTCCAGGAGCCAGAGCCTCCCACCGGGGGCAGCCCAACTTTGCCGGGCTCCCCAGCAGCGTATCCCGGCCTCACGCGTGAGGAGGGGTGCGGGACCGCCCGAGGGGTTCCTCCTCCCCAGTCCTTGTTAAGGCCATCCTCTGCCCACGGGGGGGACACTCAGCATTGCAGAGGGGCTGAGGAAGGGAGGGAGGGCAGTCCCGGTGGTACATCCTGTGTGATCCACAACGGATGGGCTGCTGGTCATGGGTTCAGCCTGCCCTTCTTTTGATGTCCCATGGTTGCGTTCTGCCGGGTGGCCTGGGAACTGTGTCTCAGCTTGGGAAACATGACTGGCAAGGAGAGGAAATGATGAACGGCTGGTACTGTTGGAAGCTGTGGGAAAGGGCTCTCCTGGAGACCTCCCTGGGGGATGTTTGGGAGCATTCAGCCACAGCTCTGCCGCTGATTCGCCCAAGGGGGAAAGCATGACAGGATGGGCTTAGTCTCCAGACAGGATTTAGTCAGCCCTGCCAGACGTTTGCACAGAACCGAATTCCTCCACGCCAGCCAGCAACTGTTGAGCCAGGGACAGACAGGACGCTGGCATGGCTGTGAGAGCTCCTGGGCCTGTGTTTAGAGTTCTCGCCTCTGCAGGTGGCCATGTGCCATGGTCCCTGTGATGCCAGTGGCCACAGAGCCTGCCCAGGGAGCAGGCTAGCTGGGACAGCGGGCAGGAGCCTTGGCCCTGCCCTGCCATGTAGGATGGGTAGCCTCCAGCTGCAGCAGCACTCCCTGAGAGTCAGAGCCTGGCTCTGCCTGCTGCCACCAAGGTGCCTTGGGAAGGCTGATGCAGAGCCATGGCTCATCCATTCTCATGAAAACTTTCTTCTGCCTTTTAGATGAGATCCAGGAGCTGCTGGGCACCTTGCTCCACTGGGGTGTGGACGTGCTTTGCAGAGGAGGGAAACAGGGCCACGCAGCGGCTGCCATCCCTCTGCCTTTTCCCAGGTTCCCCCATGCCCGGCAACCCACAGCTCCCCTGTGGTGTTTTATGAGTATGGCTGAGTGCCAGCCAACTCCTTCCTTCAAGGCTCCATCGTGGGAGACTGGTGCTGCCAGCTAAGGAGCAGGATGTGCCCCCGGCACTGCTTCAATGGGCCAGATGACCTTGACTATAGTGTGGTTCCCTCTGCCCGAGCCAGCTCCATCCTCTGCCAAGGAGACCTGGTGTGACACCATGACAGGGTGACACTGGGTGCTTGGAGTGGCCCATCCCTCAGGACAACAATTTCTGAATGCCAGAGGGTGTTTCTACCTGTCTCCTCTGGTATGGATGGAGGCCAGGACTGTGCGCCTTGAGTTTCCCCAGAACTCAGCTCCGGCCGGGCTGGTGGAAACTGTGTGCTGTGGGGTAACATTGTACCCTTGGCTGGTGGCTGCACAGCTGTCACTCAGTAACTAGCCACAAAGCAGCTCCGCAACTAATTGGCGTCGTTAGGCAGGATTTACTACCTTAACGCTTGTAGGAGTAAGTAAATGGATAGCTGGGGCTCAGGAGAGGGCGGCAGCAGCAGCCCAAGGAGGGAGGCAGAGGGATGGGTAAGGGGGAGGGAGGCATTGCTCTGGGGACAATTGCACCCAGGACGTGGTGGGGATGGGAGACCTTCAGCAGGGACTTGTGCAGGGTGGCTTGCATCCTCCTAGCCTGCCAGCTGGGACATGTCCCGTGTCACAAAGATGATGCTGCTCCACTAGGCACCAGACCCTCCCCCTGCCTTCAGTGGCCTGAGAGGGGACTGGAATTTAACTGGACCCCACTGCCCGTGCCAGGCCCCAGGAGCCCTGTGGGTACCCCAGGCCCCTTACTGAGCTGTGCTGCATCAGGGGACAATGGGTTTTGTTTCTGCCTGCCCGGGTGGAAAACACCCATGGCCTTGCCACCACCACCAGGCTGGAGGCACACTCATTGGAGGCCCTTCCTTGTCATGTCTCCAAGGCTGTTTGCTCCCCAGTGCTGTGAGTGCTTTAGGGGTAGCAGTGTCACCCTGTCGCATCTTGGTGCTACCAGCATGGGGGGGATGCATAGCATGGGGAGGTGGTGGGGCTGATTGGCAACAGCCTTTCCTTACAGGCTTTCACCCAGGGCTGCTCCTCTACTGGCAGTGAGCTCTTGTTGCCCTCAGTCCACTAGTGAAGAAATCACAGGCAGCTCCCTGACTTTATCCCGGCAGGTCAGGTTGCACGAGGAAGCAGAGTGACAACGGGGCACTGGAGGTCTGCGTCGCGCCCTGCAAACAGTGACGTGCCAGCTGGATATCTGTGCCACAGGCAGAACTCAGGAGAGTATTGCAACCCACTCCTTCCCCACCTCATCCCAGCCAGGCTCAGGCCATCAGGTGAGCCACCTCATCCCAAAACAATGGGGGGTTACCATCAGGAGTCCTGCAAGCAACAACCGGAGAACACCAACCCCCCAAAAGGTCTGCCAGCAGCTTTTCAGCCAGGACCCTGCTCCAGGGTCAGCCAGGACCAGCAAGGGAACAAAACTAAAATGTTCCCTGAGCCATTCACTGATCTTGGCAACAGATTCTTTTTTGAGTATCAAAGATTCCAGGGTCATTGTAGTCTCATTATAACTGGATTCACAGGAGCTTGTAGTGTTTTTCCCCCCATTGGCTAATAGGTTAATAACCTGCTGGCATTTGACAGAGGTCCCGCATCTTCTGTGTTTCCCTCCATGTGATTGATTAAAATGCCCCCTTCTTGCCCTTTCCTGATATGGCTGTGCTCTGCTGCCTTGTCACACGTGCAGAGAATCAGATATGGCTGCTGATCTGCTTGCCACTCCACTCCTGCCTGCCTGCTCTGCCTTTTAAACACACTGGCTCTCTGTTTCTCTGCTTTGTGGCGCTGAGGCTCTCTGAACTGAGCTGTCTGTGCCTTCTGAAATGGTGTGGGCAGCACCCGAGGTAGGCAAATGCTGCCACTCTGGGTCGTGCTTGCAAAGAGCAGGGTGTTTTGCAATGCAAAGGGGAGCCGGACAATGTGTAGTCCCCCACCTCAGCCCTGCTGCAGGCTGGTGGTTTCACCATGCCTCAGTTTCCCTTGCCTCTAGCCCAGGCACTTTAGAGGGAAAAAGAATTCTCACTGCAGAGGAGGGCTGGTGGGCTAATTAATGTATGGTTGCAAAGTGCTCGCAAATCTCCAAGGAAAACCATGGACGTGGGTGCCAAGTGTAAAGGATTCTGGAAACACTAAGTGCCTGCAAATGTTGGCTAGCTCTTCAGGGCCTAAAACTCAAATATTGCCCAAGAGGCACCAAAAATATTTCTTCAGCTCATGTGATACATTATCCACTGCCTGGAATAAATATCCCTTTTTGCTCTTGCTTTCCAAACCAGCTGTTTGTTTGTTTTCCCTTTTTGGATTTCATAGCTTTAGCTAAAGCAGGGAATTGCTACAAGGGGCGGGGGGAAAGAGCAGCTTTTGTGAAAGGTTTGGCAGCAAGTGTCTTTGAAGGGAGAGCACTTCGTCTGTTTGTTCTGCCTGGTACCAGCTAGCTGTGAGCAGAGTGTACAAATTGGGCTCCAGGTGACAGCAACGCAGTGCCTGCAGTGTGTTTGAGGTTTCAGAAAGAAAACTCAAAGGGCTGGGCAGCTTGAGCCCCATCAACATGTCCCGGGAAACATGTCCATGGGACCCCTAGCCTTACATAAGGGAGAGGTTTTGCTGGCTGCCATCCTCCCTGAAAGCAGGGCTTTGCTCTGGGGAGTGCAGCAATCTGCCAACAGCAGTGTGTTTTGGCACCATGCTGCTGTTTTGGAGATGGAGAGGGTGGGAATGCAGCAAGCTCCCAGGCCCCACTCAAGGATGCTTTTTCTCTTTTGCCCAAATTACACAGGGGAGAAACATCTAGCTCTGTGTGTTGTACAGTGGTTGGCCTGGTACCGGTGCTGGGCAAAGCACAGCTGTGTCCAGTTTTGGAGCAGAAACCATTCTTGTAGCTGTTTGCTTCTTCCAGGAGGTTTGTTTTTGTACATGCAGAAGTGAAGATGATAACGAGTCACTTGGGAGCAGAGGGCTTTGCAAAGGCACCGCACTCCATCAAGATGAAGCAAGGCAGCTTGGCCCTGTAGCAAGGGCTCGTGTTTGTGGGGCAATAAATAAGTTGTCACCACCTGTGCAATTTGTTACCTTCCCTTACAGAGGAGGTGTCACCCCCCCTGCGACTGCATGCTGTTATTGGCATTACACAGCCCAAGGACCTGCATCGCTTGTGAGAGCAGACATGCTTCTTGAGGGGCTGAAGTTCCCCTCCTGAGAAGAGAACATGGAGTGAAATGTCTACTGTTCTGCAACAGCCAGGGCTGGATTTTAAAGGACACTCATGCTCTTCCAGCCTTAGTCTTCCTCATCCCACGGCGTCTTGCTCACTCCAGGTCTCCTGCTTGGCCAAAAGAAAACATAGTTAGACACTTTACCTGCAAGTTGGTGGTGGGTGGGTATGCAGATCTCTGCAGAGAAGCAGCCAGCAGCCCATGCTGTATTTAGGAGCTGCCTTTCTCCCCATGTCCCCTCGGGTCCATCTGCTGGGCTCCTGTCTGCCTGCGGGTCATCGGTGGCTGCGACTCTGTTCATGCTAATGGATTTCAACCCCCCTGTCTCCTGTGAGAGACATCTCTACTGAAAGATGTTGATTCCAATGCTTGGGGGAGCGGCTGCACAGATAGGATCAGAGCTGTGAATTAGAGAACATTTAATCCTGTACTTTGGTGATGGTAAGTGCTACGCATCCTGCTGCTGAAAGCCTGGGGTGAGGCAGCAACTACACCCACTCTGTCCTGAAGCGGAGACTTCCTGGAATATCCACTCAAAGGTATATTTTGTGGTGTTTCTCCTCCCAGCCTCAGGGTCTGAGGCTATAATGATGCTGATAGCCTTGTCCTGGTTTCTGAAAGCACAGTGGCAGTTTGGCTGGGCACCGCCAGTCTGGACCCTGTGCTCAAGGTCCTGGGGGAATTTATTCTCTCAGCTTTTAGTCTGTCCTAAAGTTGGAGCTTATACAGAAAAATAAAATTATAGAGATGTTCAAATTTTAGCTCATGCTACTGAGCAGCGAGTGTGGACATCCTGAGTAGAAACATGGGGCCCGAGGTGCCATGGCATCAAAGTCCCAGGTACTGCCAAGGAGACTTGAGAGGCTCTGGGGCTGATGGTGTGGCACATCTCAAAGCTGGAGAGGAGGTGACATGAGACATGCCAAAACAGGCAGCTTTCCTTTTTCTATTTTGTTTGGTTTTTGCAGAGGAGAGAGGAGAGACAAGGTGAGGCGAGGTGGGCAGAAGAGAGGTTTTGCCTCTGCTGCAGCCTAACTAGAAGATCTCCAGATCAGAATGGCTGAGGGAAAATGGGCTGAGAAAAGGGAGGCCCAGGGCTTGGATCTGTCATTGCCTGGGAGATGCAGAAGGAGCTTTAATTGGAGATGAGAGCTTTTAAATTTGATTTTATCTGATATGAATCTTACATTTAAGAAAAGAGCCTCCTGTCTTACTATCTTACAACATTGTCTGCTGCTCACTTCATGGTTTTAGTGCACCCTGTTATCTGACCCCAGAAGCCCACAACAAATATCTACCACGAGCACAGAGGAGAGATCCAGCTGCAGAGTCTATTACAAAGCAGAGCAGTGAAGAGGTCTCTTCCTGAGGGTGACCCTCTGCAGTGTCGTGGTTGCAGCTCAGAAAGCACTGGTCTGTTCCCATTGCCTTTTTCTTGGGCTTTAAGGACTTTTTTGATTACGTGGCAATGTTTTGTAGGCCTGTCTTAAAATACAAGCTTGGTGCTTGGATTCTGCAGGAAGATGTGTGTTAGAGATCATCGTGCTGGAAAATTGTGAGGATGGGAATCTGCCAGAGCTTTCGGGGGTGTTTTAACTTCTGGTTTTAATTTCTATACTCAAAGTGATCACCGTCTGCAGAGAATTTTCCAAGGTTGTTTATTAATGGAACAAATGTTTTCATGGTCAAAGCTGCTGCAGGGACTTCTTGGTGTGGTTGCCTGTGGCCGCACAGCATAGATGAATGGAGAGAGCAAGGAGGGCCCTGTGCTCCTGAAGGAGGAACCTTTAAACACCCAGCTACGTAAAAAAAGATTTCTGCAGCTATTTTAACTGCACAGATATGAGGTTGAATTCAGGTCACTTCCCTTTGCCGGGGGACAAAGTACCCTGAGGACTCCTACACGTCTGCACGTAAGCTAAACAGCAGGCTTGTATCACAGCAGAGTAGATATCTGTTCTGGAGAGATAGGAGACTGGAGACGGCAGCTTGAGAAAGAGATTGTACCTGTCCTTTGGATACTGTGTACAAATGGTACATATATCCTCTGAATACAGGGTAATTTCTAAATGTCAGAGGCCTCTATGCGTTGCCTGCCACTCCTGGTAACATTACCACAAATACACAGTGCAAAAAGTTGTCTTTAATCCTACTTGTGACTTAGAATCACAAGTGATTCGAGTTGGAAGGGGCCTTAAAGATCATCTAGTTCCAATCCCACTGCTGTGGGTAAGGATGTCACCCACTGGATCACTAATTCAAGACAGTTTTATATATATATATATTTTGGTGTGTATATAGGTGTACATACAGATACATATTTATATACATGAGTGCATGTATGTGTGCATATATATACACATTCATGTATATAAACATAAACATGTATATATATTACACCCTTAAGTGGTGATTGCCAGCAGAGAGGGTTTCTGTCTGGATTAGAATTCAGCATGGGGGACAAGTAAGGGACCTAGCGAATAGGGCCAGTTCACACTCATTTTAGAGCCATTATTTAATGCATAGCTCCTTTTAGAGTTATAATACGCACAGATACCAACACATGGGGGCCTGCTCTGGATTTAGAAAGGGTGATTTGCACTCCTTCCGCCAAGAAGCCGCCGAGCCGTGGGCCAAGGGCTTTCCCGCCAGCTTGAGGGGCGTGGAGATGCAGTAGGCGCGGAAAGGAGGGGCAGCGAGGGGCGGGCAAGGCTGGGAGAAGGGGAGGCAGCAGGACGCGGGGCGGCGCGGGGAGAGCGGCGCAGGTGGGCTCGCCCCGAGGTGCGCACGGCTACCCGTGCAAAGGGTCGCGGCTCCTCTTTGCCCGTTCTCTCCCGGAGGCGAGAGGGGACAGAGAGGGGGTGGGGGGCGGAAAATCCCCACGCCTCTCCCATGCGGAGACCGCGTGGCACTGAAGGCGGTAAAAAGGAGCGGGGAGAAGTTCACAGACCGGGAGGGAGACGGCGGTTTCCCATCCGCACCGCGCACTGAAGACGCCGGAGCCGGCAGGCAGCGGTGGGCAGCGGTAGCGCCCGCATTCCAGGTATTGGCTCAAAGTCGCCGAGCTTTTGGCCATGCTGGCTCCCTCCGAGCCTCCTCGCGGCGTTTCACAGCAGCCAGGTGCGTGGGTTCTTCTCTGGGAGCCCTCGGAGGGAGCCCGCGGGTGCTCCGAGCTCAGGACCCGGGGCCACAACGTGGGAAGAGGTGGCGTGCGCGTCGCGGCTCGGGTTGGGAGGGGTGCGGATATGATGCAAAGATGCTGCTTTTAGGGCCGAGGGGGCTTTCTTCCTTGCTACCTTGAAGGGCAACTCCAAGTCCCCTTTCATAGTTATTGCCGGGGGAAGAGCATGTGGTTTTGGGGATGCGCAGTAGAGCGGCCAGCACGTGGCTCTGGGGATGTGAAGTGCAGTGATGCTCTGATACCTGGGATGCAGGACTTCTCCAAGAGGTTTGTGCTGCGGTCCTCCAGCCGCAGAGATGCACATCCCTGCCTCTTGCCCGTGTGCACGACAGTGTCTGCCACCATGCTGCAGTCGGCGGGTGTTGTGAGGACCCGCTGGCAGGTGCGTGGGCAGGGTACCATGTGCTGCTGTGTAAGACGCATGGCTGGCAGAAAAACTTCTGGGCCAGGTCCTGCTTAAGAAAACGCTTCTGGTTGGCTCTGGGATGCTATGGAAGATTTCAGTGAGTTTCTTTCCATTCCTGAGCAAACCAGCAGCGCTGATGGAAAGCCTGGTCTGGGCAGGAGTGCCAGGAGCTCCTGTAGAGCCCTTTTGTGCTATCTTCCCCACCCTTATAGTTAAATCTGAGCCTCACACCCGTGCTCGGTGCTAATACTGGCAGACCAACACAGTCCCTGCCTTTACTCACAGTACTTCCATCTGCCTCTTGGGAATGGGCTGTGGAACTGCGGGCTGTGTGGGAAGGCAACAGTGGCCAAGCCCTAGATCTGTGAGATCGCAGACAAGTAATCCTGTATCCTTGATCCCCAAGGCTAGGGGCTGCAGAAGGAATTTGTGCAGCTGTTGGCCACAGCTGGATGTGCTTCCCGACTGCTCCAAAGCAGGAAGCCGCCAACTGGCCCCTCAGTTGCCTGTTGTGAGCGGACACAATTGAGGGACTTCTGTGATTGCCGACACGGGAAATCCCACTCCCCTTCTGCACCGCATCCCAGTTTGGTGGTATTGTTTCCACTCAGCAGCTCCGGCTGGACAGCCTCAGGCTTCTCCGAGTGTGCCTTCACTACAAAGCTATCTCAGGATGTGACTGCGCAGGAATGCTTTTCTCTCAGGTTCACTAGTTGCCTGAGCGCAGCTCATGGGCCACTGGCAGTGCCAGTCCTGTGCCGACACCATATGTGTTCCCTCCAGAACACTTCTGCTCCAGCCATTGCCTTTCATTCCTGGAAAAGACAGGTAGGCTTGCTCTGGATTCACCAAAAAGGTCTTCACAGAGCAAAGGCACTTTCTTTTCAGCACTGAGGGCTGTAGCATCAGCCTCAGAAGATGGTTTGCTGCGTGACTGTTCCCTCTGCAGCTAGTGCAGACAAGAGGTGGGGCCCACACTCTGCCAGGTACTTGGAGTGAAGAGGCTGAAGAAATTCACTTCAACTTGAATCAGCAAATGCAGTGCCAGCACACAGGGCAGTATGGCACCTCCGTCCTGCAGTTGTTCCTTTTCTCCATTCCTCGCCAACCTGTGTAATTAACTACTGGCATCAATTCTTCAGCATGGCATCCCTACTCTCATTATCTTGGGCTGGGAGGTATTATTGAGCCTCTTCCTCTTTGAAGATGAGCCATAGGCTTTGCTCTTGCCCTGGCCTGACCTGTCTCATTCCTTGTTGTGGTCTGGGGGTAAGCCAGGGTTCAGAGGAAAAGACACCCATTCACCCATTCCTGTGCTACACCTTCCTCACTCTGCCCAGCATCATTCCCAGCTCCCCTTGCAGAAGCAGGGCTTGGGGACCAGCTCATCGGGACAGAGGGAGCCCAGGACCACCTCGTGCCCTGTCCAGATGAGAAGGCACCAGCCACTGGCTTTGGGAAGCCGGCAGACAGCTTCTGGTGCTTTCTCTGGGACACATGTAGATCCTGGTTGGTTTTGTTCAGTGTAGCATCCAGGCCTTTGGCAAGTGTTAAGGAAGCTTCAACCACTGCTCTCATCAGCAGAGTGCTATTTGCTCATGGTCCTTGCCAGCTCCATACTGACTCCACAGTGTAAACCTTGCTTACTTCCCTGCACCCTCCTGAGCCTCCCCAGGGCCAAGCTCTGTCCTGAGGCACCTGCCAGCCCAGCACTGTGCTGCTGGGGCTGCAGAACTGCCAGCTCTTGGAGTCAATTCTCCGTGCTAGCTCGTACTCAGATGCCAGCAAGCTGAGGCACAGAGTGAGCAACAGGCATTTGCAGATGGGCGGGAGTCAGGGTTTTACCAGCCACACAGCTATTAGGATTTGATAAAGCAGTGCAATAAAGACTGTTTCCTAGGTTCCAAGTATGCAAGATGTGGAATGGGTAAAGAAGTGTGTAGAGTAGGGGCAGACCCTGAGTGGGTCTGGTTACATCAGGATGTGTGGTCCCCAGGGACTACAGTGCCCAGTTGAGGCTGCAGCACACTACTGCCCCCATCTCTCACTCCAGAATCACTAGACCTGGCTGGGGGGCTGTACATGGGCTCTGGGGTCCCCATGTGGGAGCACAGCCATGATGCTGCCTGAGGAAAATGTGCAATGGTTGTTGCTCCCTGGAGGCAAGGGAAGCTGTTGTGTAGGAATAGCACTAACAGCCCTTTGTAACTTCATTGCTGATGGTGATAGTGTGAAGAACATCATTGTTTTGACCTTTTGATGTTGCTCTGGCTTTTCCCTGGTCTCACTGATCTCCAAGAAAGGGGAGGCTCAGAGCTCTGGGTATGTGTGACTATCATGCACCAACTGTGACAAAAATTGTTGAGCCTGGCATTCAGGGTGCAGTGCTCAACACTCTCTTGGTTAAGATGTGGGTGACCATGGCTTCATATCCAGGAAACCAGCTTTTCTTGAAGCCAAAGGGGAGCAGAGACCTTTTGCCTGCCTGCTGGCTCATGCAGAAGAAGTCAACAGGAAATCAGGCAGATTTCCGCAGAGCCTTCTTGCCTTCTTCCCACCACACGACTGCCACTGAGGTTTGCTTTAGTTCAGTTCATTGAGGACTTGTCTGATAGGAAGGCACCTTGCTGTGAAATTTCCAGTTGGAAATTCATGGAGTGAGCAGACCAGGAAGCTGCAGAGGGAGGAGGCAGGCAGGGGCAGGAGGTGAAGAGCAGGGCTGGGAGTGATGCAGCTGGGTGCGGAGCAGCAGCACGACTGGAGGGCCACGCAATCAGCCTCCTACCCTGTGAGCAGCCTGCTCTGGCCACGTACTGATGCTCAGTCATGGCAGCAGGACTGTGTCATCAGCCTTGCTGTGAGGAGGGCAAGCCATCAACCTGAATGTGTACCAGCACCCCCAGACTGACACTGAAGTGGCACCGGTCTCTTGCAAGTCTGCTGGGGAGAGACGCATCCTGCCTGGGCCACCCCGCTTGGCTTCTCCTGCTTCTGCCCAGGCTGCAGCTCTGAACATAGTCTTCACCCCTGTCAGGTTCATCATGCCTAGCACAGCCACCCACTTGACACCATGCAGGAACATGGAGCTAATTTACACCTGCAGCTGAGGGCTGGCTCACCTGGCTCAAGAGAGTGAGGGCTTTGGAGTTTTGCTATGGGTTTACTCATGGTCATGGGAAATCCTCATGAGAGGAGCTCCCCTGTTTTAGGCTTGGGGACAACCCCTGGAGAACAGCTCAGGGAGGCAGGAGGGACTTGTGGCACATCTCACTTCTCGATCCTGGCCAGGGTTCAGGGTTGAAGGAGATGCCAGCCTTATCTGCCTTGGTTGCTCTGTCCGCAACAGGCCTTGTCTTTTCCTAGTCTCACAACCAAGTTGGAGGCAATTCCATTTTTTTATCCTCCCTCAGTGCTATTCTCTCAGCTCCCTGATGGTGTTTGCTCTGGACTGGATCTCTGCCCTCGTAGGGAGTCCAGTGTCGTGGGATGCACACAGGGCATGTGGTGCTTTCAGCCCATCAGGATTTGTAGGTGTTGGGCTGTGGCTGAGGAAGGCAGGGTTGGGTGGGTCTCTGTGGCATCCTGAGGAGAGAAGGAACACTATCCATTAACCACAGGAGGAGGCAGACCTATGGCAACACAATGAAGCTATTATGAAGTGACCCACCCTACCCTTCAGCTTCTCCTTCCCATCTTCACACCCACTACTCATGGCAACATAAGGCTGGTATGTCTGTGTGGTGAACCACATCAGGACATTGGTCTGCCAGCCTATTCCTGGATTGGGCTGTTACCCTGGAGGCAGTGGGTGCGAGGTGCCCAGGCAATGCAGGGCAGAATCCATGCCTTGGTGGGGTTCTGTGAGAGAGCTGCTTGAAGAGCACCACATCCCCTGCCTAGGCTCTGCAGCTGAGCTTGCTCCAAAAGTGGAGCCTGAGACCAGAGACAAAACCCAACAGCAGTAAATAACCTGGCCACGGATATACAAACACAGGTTGTCTGCCACCAGCTATCCCTCCCTTCCTTTCCCCGGGCTGTGAGGGGGATGCAGTGTGTCAGCAGGGATTGCTTCAGTGGGGCCCAGCTTCTGGGCTCCCTGTTGTCCAGCATCACTGTGGGAGTACATTGGCATCTCAGCATGTTAAGACAGGTTGTCTGCCACCAGCTATCCCTACATTCCTTTCCCCTGGCTGTGAGGGGGATGCAGTGTGTCAGCAGGGATTGCTTCAGTGGGGCCCAGCTTCTGGGCTCCCTGTTGTCCAGCATCACTGTGGGGGTGCATTGGCATCCCAGCATGTTAAGACACCAAGGCAAGCCCTGACAGGACACCTTGCTGGATGGCCAGCTCACTTACCTCAGTCAGGGCTACAGTAACCTTGGGTTTCCCAGCAGGGCATCTGGAGCTGCCCTCATCTCCTCTGCTCCCCATGTTACCCTGGGGGAGGCTGGGAGGCTGATAGAATCAGCAAGTCAAGGCCAGTGGCTGCAAAGCACCATTTCCACGAGTAGAGCACTCAGTGGCGCTCATTCTGAGTCCTCTGTGCTTCCCTGAGGATGATCACGGTCCCAGGCAGGCTGGGATATCATGGCTGTGGCATGGTGGGCGGTGACTGGTTGCACAGATGTAGCAGCACAGTCTGGGATTTGGAGGGGATGTGACTTGTTCTTTCCCAACTGTGGTCAAGCTCATTATTGTCGGTTGTGTGGGAGACTCTGTTTTGATTGGATTTGGGCAGACCCAGTGGTGAGCTTCCCACCTCCTGTTTGCTCTCCCTGCCTCATCCTACTTGCATAAAGATTTTCCTGTTTGCCACAGTTTAGCCACGGCCAGTGCCAAGGGTGGTAGGTTTGGGCTCTGACTTATTCACTCTGAAGGAGGTGTCCGCCTCAAATCTTGCTTTGACTCCTCATGTGAGACCTTTGTCCTGCCAGGCTGTTTGGGAAAGCTGAGTAATTCAAGGAGGAGGGAAAAGAGTGCCAGAGATGGCGCTTCCGCCCTGGGTGTTTACTCCAAGTCCTTTGCTTGCTCCATGCCACTGATGGCATGCTGCCTCCTCGGCTTTCCTTTCCTTGGACTACAGACCATGTGCTGCCCACACAGCTCTCTGTGTCTGCCACAGAGCAGGGATGTGGCAAACCCAGCTCTCAGTAGGCAGCATCTTTTCAACAGCCCAATTCAAAATCAGCTGGGAAATGTACAGGCGTGTGTGGCTCCTCAAGTTCATCCAACTCCTGGGACTTGTAGGGACAGCTTTGCCCCGCTGTGAGGAGACGGCTGCAGCTTTGGAGGTGACTGAATTTGACATCCGTCCCTTCTTCCTCCAATTGTTTCTGGGGATTGTGGGGTGCCCCCTGGCTGGGATAAAGCAGAGTTTTGAGGTGAGGAGGTGACAGACACTCCTGTCTCCTGGAGCAGAGCCATTGTATCCATTGTGAAATAGCTGTATTTAGGAGCTGAGGCCCGTTTGGAGTTTGCAGGATACTGTGGCTGTCCAGGCAGTGAGCAGGATCTTGGCAGGGCAGACGGCTGGCAGAGAGACCTCATGGGACTGTGATGGGTCCCAAAAGCTGCTTCCGTGCTCACCATCCCCTTTCTCAGTAGGGCTGTGGACATTTCATGCCAAAAGCAATGGTCAGCCAGGGCCCCTGTTCTGAGCTAGCCTATAAGTTAAAGGCCATTTTGGTTTGCGGGGACCCAAAATAGCCCATGTATTTCTGTCCTGGCCACTGGGCACAGAATGACATGCAGAAGATGGAGCCAACCTTGACTCACCACAGGCCAGGGATGATTGGTTCCTGTGTACCTGTCTCAGCTTCTGCCAGGGGTCTGCTGTTCAGCTGAGAAGAATTGCCTCTCCAGATTTTGGGAGCTGGGAAGGTGGTGACACCAGGGAAAGTTTGTGTTGTTCTGGCTCTGTTTTCACTCCTCTGTCCTCCACTAAACTGGAAGCAGCTGTGCAGCCTGGACCAGCCTCTGAAAAACTGAGTGGGGGAAAATGATCTCTGCCCTTGAGCCAGCCCCCAGCAGGATTGGCAACCTGCTGCAGGTCTTCTGCTGGGCTGCCTGGGTGCAGGGGCAAGGCTTGCTTCATCCAGCCCTGGGGATGCTCTCCTCCCCTCTGAGGGGACAGCAGTTCAGCAGCTCTCACTGGGTTTGCACAGCTCTTGCCAGCTGCCAGCTCTGCACCTGTGCATCTGGCTCCATGCAGGAAGGAGCCAGAGCTGGAAGGACAGCTTCTCTCCTGGGAGGAGAAGGTGCTGTGGGGTGCAGGAGGTGGCTGGGTGGCAGCAGGCAGGGGGATGCTGTAGGCAAGTGTTGTTACTGCTGGTTGGCAGCCAGCTTTTCCTGCCCTTCCAGAAGCATCCCTGTTTTGGGAATGAGTGAGCGGGCCCTGGGCTCAGACTGTCCTGAGGGAAAGGAGCTCTGGTAAAGTACAGAGTGGCATTTGGTGTGGGAGGGTGGTTGAGCTGAGCCCCCTGAGCCTCCTCTGTCAGGAGCTCTGTGCATGGAAGGGCTCCATGCATAACTTGGGGAAGAATTTACAGGGATTTTTGAACTTGCCAATGATTTCATGGCCCTTCCTACCTTGCTCCTCACTGCAGGACTCTTTTGAGGACCTCCTGGCTGGAATGTAAGCTGTCCCCATCCTTCTCCTCCAGATCCTCAACTGCAGGTTTCTCCATGCTCAGCTCCTGGTCTGAGCTCAGTCCTGGGGCCAGGAACATGAAGCAATGAAGGAGGAATCATCTTCACTCTACATCCCAACACCCTGGGGGCCACTAGTGGCAGGTGGCCTCCTGCAATCGTGCTCTTTCCCTCCAGTACTCCTCCTCGGGCAGTGACCTTGAGGTAGCCATGTGTTGCTGATAGACAAAGCCTTCCCAAGCCCAGGAGAAGGCAGGGTGTGGAGAAACATATTACCTGTCTTTCTTTCCCCAGCCATGGGATTCTATCCCCTGCGTTTCTTCCCATGCATTCACTGAGTCCTTATCTTCAGACTTCTTCCGTGTCTATGAGCTGTTTTGCTCTCATCCTGTTTTGTTGTTTGCTTCCTCTTTGCATGTCCTACCTTCACTCCTCTCAGCTGTGGACACAGAAGGGAAATGGGAACATGGTCCTGTAGGCTCAGCCGGTCCCTCTGATATGCTTTAGCTGCTGTTTGAGGTGTGGCCGACATACCGAGATACCATCGGTAAAGGCATAGGTGGGGATTCCTCTTGAGCAAGCCTGAGTGTGACTGGGGAAAAAGTACTAAAGCAAAAGAGGTGCATCAGACAGTCATGCCCCAGGGGATCTTACTTGAATGCTGCCCCATCCCATCAGAGAATATCCTTCTTCCCACCTAACTGGGTGGAAATAAGGAGTGTCCCCTGCCTGTGGGAGAGCCAGGCTGCAGGCAGGCAGGCAGGAGCAAAACTCTGCTTGTGCTGTGGCATGTTTGGCATTGCTTTTGTCTCCTATGCATGGCTGTCCTGGCATGTGGTGGGCCTGTGCCACTACTGCATCAAGCTCCAGGCTCCTCCATGCAAGGAGAACCCACTCCCAGCTTGGGTCTGCCTCTGGCTGCTCCTTGTGCTCCCAGCTGATTTTTACATTAAAGGTGTTCAGTTGTTCTCCAAAGGGGTCCTGTAATGTTTTCTCCATTTGGAAGCAGAAACGTGGCTTCCTCCTATTGTCCTTCCTCCCACTGCAGCCCTCAGATCGATCCCAGGGGAGCACCTCTTCCCACAGCATCTCCTTCCTGTGGCCCCCAGGCAGCACCTCCACTGGCCGCTGGTACCCCTCAGGGCCTTGGACAAATCCTGCAGACATGGACTGTGAGGGTCTGCCAGCTACAGAGGATGCAGGGAGAGGATGAAGGTCTGGGTGAGGCATTCCCAGGCTCTCCCCCAAACCCATGATGGTCCTATGGGAAACCATGGAGAGGTGTTGTGAGCTTGGTGTGAGATTCTGTAGTGGATCACCCTCTGCCCTTCCCCATCTTCCTGCAGCTCTTGGAAGTGCTGAAAGCTGCCTGGAAGCACTGCCCAGATCCTGGAGGTGGTTTGTGCCTGGGTTTGGAGGTTTCCGCAGCTGCATTGTGTGGAACCCTGAGCAAATTCCTCCCTCTGCCCTTGGGATAAAGGGTCTTTATTTTTCTAAATTTCCAAAAAGTGGAGTCTGAACCTAGCCCTGGAACAACGTGCCTACTTTCACAGCCTCCCAAGAAGCAAGTCAGGGTTGTGGCTTGGAGGGGACAGTCCTTTTCCCTGGAAGAGTACCCTGAGTGGGTGCCATCAGGGAAACCAGCTTCTTGGAAGAGCCCCTGTGAATCCTGTCTCTGCAAACAGGTTCCTGAGATCAGCTTATCTCTCCTCTGACGCCTGCTCAAAAATTATGTCACTCCCTTAGCTCCTGCTCCCCCTTCCTGCCTCAGGCACTGTATCTCCTCCTGCCCCCTAAAACCACCAGCCTTGAAGCAGGCAACTGCTCCAATATTTGCAGGACTTTTCCTGCCTCTCCCAAGGCTGCATCATCCCTGCAGTCCTGTGGCCTGAAGTGACAAGGAGCAAAGGGCTGGGACCACTCTGCCTTTCTGGTAAGCTTCTTGCTGGGACATTTCAATGTCCCCCTGCAGCGTTCGATGGAATGCTGGGCAGGAGAGCCCATCTCTGCTCCAGGGGGATTGTGTGGGTGCTTGGAGGTTTTTTTTTCTGGCCAGGGACGAAGTTGCACCTGGGTTTGGGCATTTGCCATGTGCTGAGGAGGGAGGTGTGGGGATTCATTATGGGCCTGCCATTGGTAAGGCCCCCTCAATGGTGTTTGACCAGTGATATGTGAGAGCTGGAAACCCACTCAGCAGCCCTGGTGGGGATCTGGATGCCCAGGGCTTCATGGGACTCAGTAATGGTTGGAAGAGTCCCAGCTGTGTCACCAGGGGTAGTTTTAGGGCTGGCTCTCCCCCATCACTGCCCTTTCCCTGGTGGAAAGCCCTTCAGGGACGGTACGAGCGTTCCACTGGGCCCTAGGGAATTTGCTGCCTGACCAGATCTCTTTACCTGCCAGGCAAAAGGGCCCCCGGGGAGCCTCTCAGGGCTCCTTGAACTCTCCAGATAAGGGCCTTTGCAGCTGGCTGGTGTGTGCAGTTCAAAACATACCATTTCAAAACACACCACAGGGCTGAACACTCCCCCCGTGCCACCCGGCAGCCAAGATAACAGCGGGTGCTGGGAGTGGGGTCAGTATCCACAGCTTCTGCTCTGCACAGTGTTTGCGTGGTGGCTGCTAGTGCTTCAAGCCCAAAGGCAAAGAGGGCTAGAGCTGCCTCTCCTTTTGCCCCTGGAGGAGTGTAGGGAACCAGGTGAAGCAGGTCAGAAACGTTGCCCAGGGACCCTCACTCTGTGGGGTGAGGGTGCTGCACAGGGTGCCTTTCAGGAGGGTTATTTTTGTCAGCCAAGCCCTGGCAGTGCAGAGGAGCTTGTCTGCAGACAGCAAGGCAAGGGATAAATCAGAAATACCCCCTTTCTGCCCCCTGCTAAGCCCCCTCCTCAGGATGCAGGCATGAAGCAGTGCTGTGGGAGAAGATGACACAGCAAGGCTGTTTGCTGAGAGGCAGAAAGGAGGAGAATGATAGGAAGTGCTATCAGCTCGCTGATGGAAACTGCTCACAAAGCACTCCAAGAGTAGGAAACCTGCTGCAGGCCACTGGAGGGATGGGGGGTCAGAGGAAGAGAGGCCATAGCAGAAAAGCCAGTTGAAGCTTTTGCCTCTCTGTTCGTTCCACGAGAGCCTGAGCAGTTTCTTCCACCTTCTTTTGAGGGGCTCCTCAGAACATCTGCAGAGGAAAGGCTAGAAAAGAAAGGGAAATAGGAACAAGTGGCTTGTGCCAGGCAATGTACCCCTGAAGAAAGGGGAGGTTGAAGCAGCTGGCTGTCACGTGTGGCCTCTAGGCATTCTCAACTGCCCCAGCCCCCAGGGACTGGGAGGAGGGAAAGATGTGACGTTCATTTCTAAGAAGGACAGGAGGGAACTTCAGGGAAAAGCTGACTGCTGAATCTGCTGCGTGTCCTGAGTGTCTGTGCACGGTCAGGGACCATGGGCAAGTGGGGAATCTCCTGCTAAGGGGCCCCCAAGATTAGAGCAGCGCTTCCTAGGGACTCTGGGCTCATAGTGCCCACGCTGCTTCCCAAAATGAATGGAAATTGGCTTTCAGCCTAGTTTTTAAGGGAACTTACTGGTCAAGAGAGAAGGTCCTTACACAGCTTCATAATTACTAGGAAAACAGGAAGGACGGTGTAGAAGTCAGCAGTCAATTTTGCAGTGAAAAGAGATCCTGTGTTGGTCCAATATTTTTTCAACACGCTCATGAGTGACCTGAAAAATGGAATGAGCAATGAGATGACAGGGCTTTGCTGAGGTGATTGGATTACTCAGGTTCATGGGGACAAGTGCCAGCTAGGAAAGAGTACTGACAACAATTACAACAGCAAGGCAGTAGGAAGATGAAATTCAGTTTAGATAAATATCAAGTGATAGACAAGGGAGAGAGGGAGGGAGAGAGAAGGCCCCAAATCCACAAACAAGATTATGTCCTGAGCTGGCCACTCGAAGCAAGGCCTGGAGCTATTTCAGTTAGCTCGGTGTGCATAAAAACACACATCAAATCATCTTTGTGAGTGACAAAGCAGAAACAAAGCAGGAAAGCCTTGTGCCACTCTTCAGACTGGTATCTCACCCCTGCACAGTCCCTCCATGCCCCAGCACTAGCATCTCTGGAAGAGTTGAGGGGACCTAGGGAAGGTCTGAAGGAAAGCAACACGGAGGACTGAAGGCGTGGAGCCATGCCTGAATGACTAAGTGAGCTAGAATTTCTGTTTGGAAAATGTGCTGTTGGGTGGATACAATCCAGGTCTGTAAAACTACCACTCCAATGTTCATCCACCCTTTGATGTCGAGGGCGAGGGAGCCCCGACGAGGTCCTGCATCCAAGGAGAGCTGCTCCCCCTCTCAGAACCTCCCAAGTTAAAGGGGAAAGGAGGATTTCACAGAAGTGAAACCCGCTGTGGGCTACAATGCACATGAACAGCATGTCCGTTCCAGCTCGGAGGCTGGGGAGTTAGTCTATGTGCGTGCCACTTTTAACATTTCCCGGCATCTGCTTTTTCCTGTCATGGAGACCAGCCTTTGAGCCAGATCAGCCTCTGCTTTGTCCCAAGGTACCTGCCTCCTCTTATTTTGGGAGAGCTTGCGTTTGTTTCAGCACCATAATAGTGCACAACTGCATGCTGTCATACATCTTGTGAAATACAAGCATGTGTCTCTCAGCTGGTGGCTGAAGGTGGAGGTGGGCAGGATGCTGCCCAGGAGGCTGGTTCCCCAGAGCTCAGCATAAGGTAGGAGGATCTGTGAGCAGCATGGTCAGAGTTCGTCTCGTGAAATGGGCAGCCTTGGAGTGTTTCCCATCCTCCAGCAGTCATGGCCACCAGAGCTTCATGTGACTTACATCCCTGTGCGAAGCTTGTTCTGTTCCCGTAGGTAAACCCTGAGGGGCCTCCAGATCAGCCTTCCTGCCAGGCGGGCTCTGGTGTCTTCCAGTGGGCAAGCGGATGTAGGCAATGGAGTGAGGGCTGGTGAGGCAACGGGCCCTGTCCCATCTTGGCCGTGCTTGGAGGAAGTACTGACCTTATTCCTGCAAAGTGATCCCCTTACAAGTGGTGTCAGGAGGACATGAGGTGCTTGCCACTGAGTCTGCTGGCAACCCCTTGGCTAGAGACAGCAAGGACACAGCTACGCTCGGTGTGGTGTAAAGGGCTTTTCTTTAAAGAGCTGGTGTTGCTGGGTATAAACACATAGTATGCCTACATGGCACCATGGAATGCTCTTGAGTGGGAAGCCAAGCATCCACTGTGCTCACCTTCAGCAAAGACATCAGGATCAGGGGAAAAGGGGATACATGGAAAGGGAGAGATGGGGAAGTGTCTGAATCCGGGTGACAAATGTCTTCCCGCAGGTGTGGCTGTCCTGCAGTGCAGGTTTTCCTGTGGTGGTTGGGCAGTTTTGGTGACAGCTGGCCCTGCTGTCAGCTCCCAGGGCTTGCCTGGCAATGGGACTGCACGTGGCCCAAAACCACAGGTGACACTTGGCATCTGTCATGGCCTTTGTGTGGCATGAATGGGCAATTAAAATTGTGCCATCTCTTGTTTGTACCTGCTCAGAGGTGCTAGTCAGCGGTTTATTAAACCCACTCCTTGTGATCTTGCTCCTTCCCCTTACACATCGCTTTTGTGGGGATAAGACAGATTGCTCTATGCCCAGGATCAAAAGGGATGTGCTTACGCCAAGGCCCTGCATCACTCCTCCTTTTCCCTGTCCCTTAGAATGCGCAGCCACCAAGCTGGTGGCTTAGCTAAACACCAGCAGACTCCTCTGGGAGGTGGTTAGAGCTGTGCTGCGCCAGCTGGAGGGGTGGCATCTGTTCCCATGTCTCATAGGGTAGGGCTGCTCTCCTCTGTTGGGAGCGGCGCTGCCACCTGTTGCTGGTGTTGGTTCATGTGACCTTTTCCGTTTTAGGGTTGTTTGTAACAGCCAGCGGCTGGAAGTCCTTCCTGCTGTAATGACTGCTGACCCGTACACCCTTTGGCAGGCACTGTCTCTTTGTGGAAAAAATTAGAAGGCACTTAGCATAAGTGAGATAGAAAACAAACACAGCAACCTCCGGTTGGCAGCGCCTGCCAAGGAGGCTGGGCTCCTGACACAGGCATGTGGGCACTCTCCAGACAGAAGCAGGAGGCAGTGGGAAAGCAGCATGCCGGAAATGCCCTGCCCCTGCACCCCGAGTCCTACTCCTGACCCCCACTGCCTCCTCCTCAGTACCCCCAGCTCCTGCCATCTCCTCCACGCACACTTCCCTTCCTCCCTTCCCTGGACGTCTGGGTGGTGTGTGGTACCACACGCTTGGGCTGTGTGCCAGCTGTGGTACCTGATACCCCTTCTCCTCTTCCATGGGTGCCACTACACCCAGAGGGCTCCAGCCCCCGTGACTTGAGCGTGGGCCTGACGCTCACCCCCAAGAGCAGGGGGGTGTGGAAGGGGGGGAACACACTGCCTTCAAATGCTCTGAATACGGGGCTTGCCCTGGCTCTGTCCTCTCTCCCCAGGTATGTCTGTGGGGTCAGTCCCTGTTTCTTGGGACACCGATGTGTGGGGGCAGAAACACCGATGTGACCTGGTGGGGGCTGGAAGGATCAGTGGCTTGGCTGGGCAAGGGGCAGCATGTTGTGGGCTTGATGGGGACCCGCAGGGGGAGCTGGGGTTCTCCTGCCTGATTTGGGTTGAGATCTGTTTGCCTGCAGACAAGCAGTGGCCCTGGAAGGGTTTCTGTGTGCGAAGTGGTGGCAGTTGTCCTTGCAGATTTCCCTGCTAATTCCAGTTTAGGGCTTGGGGTATCTCTTTCCCAGAAGTACTGGCAGGCTACCGTGAGGGGATTTTGGGATGTTTTCTCTGGAAGCCTGGATGGCTCACAAGGGCAAGGCAGGAGCTGTCATGTCCCCAAGCTGTCTGCGTGGGAAGGGAGGAGAGCGGTGCTGCAGATGGCTCCGACATTAAGAGGGTGGCACCTGCTGGGCTGGCAGGGCTCTCGATGCCATGGAGGCATCCTGTCGTCCCTTGCCCAAGCAGCCAAAGGGGCTTCCCAAATTCCTGTCCGCATGCTGCCGGCGATATTTTGGCTCCATCATAATTCAGGCTCCCCAACCTGCAGAACTGCACGGGGGGTTATCTGTGCCCGGAACCGCACGGGCACCGGTGCCAGGGGACGGGCTGCGCTGCCTCCAGTGCGCGCAGGGGCTGGCAGGGACTACAGATCCCAGCGTGCCGCTGGCTGCCCGCCTCCCCCTCCGCCCCACCTGGCAGGGCGCGGGCAGGGATGCTGCGGGTGGCCGGGGGGCATGTCCCGGGAGCGCAGCGGACGCAGCGCCGGCAGCCCCGCGGCAGGTGAAGCCCTGGGAGAAGTGCTGGAGCACCCCATGCTGCGCCGCCCGGACTGGAAAAGCACAAGGCAGGCCCGCGGCTTCTCCAGGGTGGTTAATCCCGCTCTGAGCTGGGAAGAGGGGGGGACTGGGGAGGGAAGGTGCCTTCTCGGGGCTGCGGAGGCTCCAGAGCTGTCTGCCAGTAGAGTGATACCTGAGTGGTGCGGGGGCTCAGCAGGTGGTGATGGGCTAAAGGAGCGGTGGGCGCCTGGGAGGGAACAGCGGTGCCAGGAACGCCCTCGGTTTTTCAAGGTGACCCAGGAAAGGGCTGCGAGAGCTTCAGGAAAGCAGAATTGAATATGGGGGATTTGCGTGGTTCTGGTCGGAGAGGCTGCTAATTAAATGTGCCTTTTGTGCTGCCGAGACTCGGGCATTGGAGGGAGGTGGGAAGGGCAAGGGGGGCAGACACAGCCCGCTGTGCACGTTTCACTCACAGCCCCAGGATTGGGGGCAGAGAGCTGCAGGCTCTTAAATCCCTTAAGAGCCTGCTGCGAGCAGCTGGGCAGCCAGCCTGACCAGCCTCGGCACTCCAGAAAGCAGTTTCCTTTTGGAGGGAAGGCTTGGTGTGCCCCAGCCAGCAGAATAAGACTATGTATCACAGCCCCTCGGCTGAAGGACTCTGAGCCACAGGTTTCCAAAACTCTTGTGCTGTGCTCTGATCATTTGCTGCGTTGGTGCTTGGCTCCCAGTACTGTGGAGCACTTAGCCAGCAACATGGATGGGGTTAAAACCAGCACTGGCCCTGCCTGGCTTGTGTCCCTCGCTCTCCCATAAAATCTTCTGTTTGCTTTCCAGACGGAGAGTAGTGACAAGACTTGCTGAGACCTGTGCTGACTCTTGCCACACAAGATGACAGCAAGGGATGGGCCCCAAGATAGGTAATGCCTGTTTGTGATGTAGGTGTGGGGGCACATCCAGGATACCCGGAGGTGCGGGAGGACAAGGGGACTCAGCATCTGAGGGGACCCCTTCTCCTGCATGCTCACTGTGTTACTGAGCTGTCAGGTTTTCCATAGCAAATAGGCTGTAACCAGTCCCTTGTGCTGGGACATGCCCAGGGAGCCTGACTCCCTCCCAGATCTGGTGATGTCTGCTGTGTATCTGGGTGCCACATGCTACGGAGCAACCAGCCTCCCCCTGCCTTCGTACCCTCCTGGGAAGGGCGTCCCACGGCCCCTCTGCAGTGCCACATCTCCTCCAGCAGCCCAGGCTAGCAGGGGCTGTGGGACAAGGGCAGGGCAATAAATATTGTCCTCCCTCCTCCTCCTCCTGATGCCTCCCACTGTAGGGTCAGGGTCAGTCAGAAGCAATGTCTGTCCCCTGCCCTGTCCAACATCCCCCTCCAAACTGCTCTGTTGCCTCCACAGGTACAAGGCTGTCTGGCTGATCTTCTTCATCCTCGGCCTGGGAACACTGCTGCCATGGAATTTCTTTATGACTGCCAGGGAGGTGAGGGCTTCCCTCTTGCTGTTGTCCATGACACTAGTTGTCCCCTGTCATGTTGAAGGACCATGGTGTAGGTGTTGTCAGCAAGGCACAGCATAAAGCTTCTGTGTTTGCACCTGGGGGACGCAAGCATGTGTGACCTGGGTGGGATGAGTGGCACTGAGGTGGCAGGAGGGATGAGCATGCTTCCGGAGGAAAGATAAGGGTGGTCTGGCTGTGCTAGGGAGAGACCTTGCAGAATCTCAGCCTCACCAGGCTTCTTCCCTTGCAGTATTTCATCAGCCGCCTTAAGGACACAGAAGAGATAAGCCATGTCAGGAACCAGACTTCCAAACCCACCTACCTGCAGTCCATGTTTGACAACTTCATGACTCTCTGCGCCATGGTGCCCCTCCTCATCTTCACCTGCCTCAACTCCTTCATCCACCAGCGGTGAGCCTTGCCCCTGCCCAGCCCCGGCCTGACGTCCTGCCCCAGCACTGAGCCAATCCGCAGCCCATTTAGTCAAGTCAAAGGCAAAACACCTGTCTTCTGTCAGAGTTTGTCTGGGATTCCTACAGGAGAGCTTGGTCCCAGCCTCACAGGCTTTTGGAGGGGTGGGTTTTCCTCATGGAGACCCTCTTTTGCTCTTTTGCAGGATTCCCCAGCAGATCCGAATCTCAGGCAGCCTGGTGGCCATTGGGCTGGTGTTTTTAGTCACTGCAATCATGGTGAAAGTCCCCATGGACTCTCTTCCCTTCTTCATCTTTACCATGATCAGCATCATCTTCATCAACTGTGAGTGAAGCAGGGCAGGGAAGGAAGAGGGCACAGCCCATGGCTAGTGCTGATCCCCCTGGGAGAAAAGCATGAACCTCAATGTGGAAGAGCCAAGGAGGAGGGGAACTTGCCTTGCCTCGCAGGGCAGGGACCTTGGCTCCCTGCAGAGGCGTAGTCCATCCTTGCCATTGGTTTCTCATTTCTGCTTATCTTTCCCCTTGCAGCGTTTGGCGCTATTCTCCAGAGCAGTCTCTTTGGGCTGGCAGGGCTCCTACCTGCCAGCTACACAGCCCCCATCATGAGCGGGCAAGGCTTGGCAGGCACCTTTGCTGCTTTGGCGATGATCTTCAGTATTGCCAGTGAGTAATCCCTGCCCTGCCGGTGACAGGGCCTTCCCAGAGCACTGCTGCTATGGGATCTTCTGGGGCCATGCTGGAGGATTGCATGGGGCACAGCAGCAGGGCCTCAGTCCTCTCAGCCCTCATCATCTTGTACCTTTTCCCCCCATCTGTCTTCCTGTGGCTTCAGTTGGTGCTCAGCAACCTGAGAGCTTCATCGGTTACTTCACCACAGCCTGTGTTGTGATCGTGCTGGCAATCTTCTCCTACATCGTTCTGCCTCGCATGGTGAGACTGCTGTCCTGGTGGGGAAGGGTGTGGGGACATGGGACCTTTGCATATCCCAGCACAAGGACTGTGGCCCTCTAGTACCCCAGCCTTGGCTCCTACCAGCCTCCACTTCCTGTGTCAGGACAAGCTCTCCTGTTTCCTGAGGGCGTACTCCAGGATACTTTCCACCTCAGATATCCCAGTAAGAATACAATATATAGATACTGGAGTATCTGAGTCCACAGGAGAGCAGAAAAAGAGCATTACTGAACATAAGTGGAAGGAATATTTTGCCCATATTGCCTCTATCTGCTGTTGCCACACAGCCCCTGGAAACCTTGTTTCCACATGCTGGATGAATGAGTCCTCCATGCTGTCTCTCTGCAGGATTTCTTCCGATACTACTCTATGAAGGACAAGACAGAGTACCATGTGTACAATGCAGAGCTGGAGACCAAGAGAGACCTGATAAAGAAAGGTGAGGGGCTGAGAGGAGGAAGAGGAAAAGAGAAAGAGCTAAAAGAATGATACCGAAGGACTGAATTAGATCTCAGCTTTCTGGGATCTGCTATGCCTTACTTGTGTCTCTCCCTGCAGACGAGAATGGGATGGAGCAGAATAACTCAAAGATCATTCCTATCCACAACCCTGATGAGAAGCCCTCTGTTGTTGCTATTTTTAAGAAGGTCTGTGTGTTGCCAGCAAGCCTTGTCCTGCCCTTCTTTTCAGGATGGGCAGTGTAGGAGAACATGGCAAGAGGAGACCAGCCCTGCACTGGTCTCTTGCCTTATGTTTGGTATGAACATCTTTCTTTCATCTGCCTAGCTCTGGGTCATGGCTCTGTGTGTCTGCTTCGTCTTCACTGTCACCATTGGCGTCTTTCCTGCCATCACAGCTAAGGTGTTCACTGTCCTCGGAGAGGGAAACACATGGGGTAAGTGTGGTAAGGATGGGGTGAAATAGGAGAAAACTGAGAACAAGGTAAGTGGGCTTGAAGTAGTAAGTATGTGTGGTGGGGTGACCCTAGCTGGATGCCAGGTGCCCACCAAAGCCAGTCCAACACTCCCCTCCACAGCTGGACAGGGGAGAGAGAATATGATTAAAGGCTCCTGGATTGAGATAAGGACAGTGAGAGATCACTCACCAGTTACTGTCACAGGAAAAACAGACCCAGCTTGGGGAAAATTGATTTAATACCAATCAAATCAGAACAGGAAAATGAGAAATCAAAACTAAATCTTAAAACACCTTCCACCCCCATCCCCTTCTTCCCAGACTTAACTATACTCACCATTTCTTTGCCTCCTTTCCCTGCAGCAGTGCAGGGAGACAGGGAATGAGGATTGTGGTCAGTTCATCACCCATTTTCTCTGCCACTGCTTCCTCCTCAGGGGGAGGACACCTCCCACTCTTCCCCTGCTCCACCGTGGGGACCCTCCCACGGGAGACAGTCTTCCATGAACTCCAGTGTGAGTCCTACCCATGGTCTGTAGTTCTTCATGAACTGCTCCTGCCTGAGTCCTTTCCATGGTGTGCAGTCCTTCAGGAACAGACTGGTCTGGTGTGGGTCCCCTCCACAGTCACAAGTCCTACCAGCAAATCTGCTTCAGCAGGGGGTCTTCCACAGGCTGCAGGGGAATATTTGCTCCACTGTGGACCTCCATGGGCTGCAGGGGGACAGCCTGCCTCACCGTGCTCTGCACCAAGGGCTGCACAGGAATTTCTGCTCTGACATCCGGAGAACTTTCTCCTCCTCCTTTCCCACTGGCCATGGTGTCTGCAGAACTGTTTCACTTACATATTCTCACTTCTCTCTCTGGCTGCAATTGCACATGTTGGGGTTTTCCCCCCGTCTTAAATATACTATCCCATAGGCACTACCACTGATAGGCTTGGCCTTGGCCAGCGGTGGGTCTCGGAGTCAGCGGACATTAGCTCTGTCAGACATGGGGGAAGCTTCTGGCAGCTTCTCACAGACGCTGCCCTTGTAGCTCCCCTGCTACCTAAACCTTGCCACACAAACCCAATACAGCATGCCTGAAGGGAATAGGAAACCACTGTGCATGATGGTTTGGAAGCAGACACCAGCCTGGCTGGGAGACCATTTCAGGCCTTGGTGGGAAACTGGGAAAACCTAGACCTGAAAGACAGTCTCTGTGCAATTGGTATGAGGGGTGTGGTATGCTGGGCTTGTCACTGACCTTCTCCCCTTTCTGCAGATGACTACTTCATTCCTGTCTCCTGCTTCCTGCTCTTTAATGTCTTTGACTGGATGGGACGGAGTCTCACTGCCCTCTTCACGTGGGTAAGTGTGGGGTGGGGAGCAAATGCCCAGGCAGTCTCCGTCCCCAGGTCCCTCAGCTACGGCTCTCACTGGAGCTGCCATCTGTGGCTTGGAGCAGGAAGGAGGTGCAGAGCTGACTCCTGGTTTAACTCCTGAGCAGAGATTTATGGGTCAGAGCCGAGAACTACAGTGTTGTTCTGTCCTCGCACCTCACTTTCAACATGGCTTGGATGAAGCTGCCTCCTCCATTTCAGCCTCTCTGTAAACAAACCTTCACTCCAGCTATGCAAACAGTGAGACAGGATGGCGACAGGGGAAGAGGGTGAAAAACAGGGCAGCCCAAAATAAAACCTCTGGCCTCAGCACAGGACACAGCTGTTTTAAAGATCCTTGTCCTGGGAACAGGGCAGAGCCATGCCATGTGGGTCACAGAGCTGTCCCCTGCCACATCCCCTTGCTTTCATCTCCCCAGGCTGGGCAAGGAAGGGGCTGTCTTGTCTGGGTGTCTTCCTGCCCCTTCACCCACCCTCCAAGCACCGTTTCCCTGGTATTGTTCAGGCTGTTTGTTTACAGAAGCTCTTCAGGACTATGTGCCATGGGGTCTGCCCAGGCCTGACCTCCCCACAGCCTGGAGATGCTTCTCTGGCCATCCCTGCTGGCTGCCCTTGGCCTTGGCCATGAGCCGCCTTGCCTGGTGTCCAGGCCGCAGCCTCCGTAGTGGGATGACCCAGCAGGAGACGTTTCCAAAACAAGGCTGTGTGGAAAGTCTGACTGCATGTGGTTTGGGCCTCATTTCCCTGGTTGGGGCCCCGCTCACTCCCTTTCTCCTCAGACTGGAGAGGCATCTGTTCTCACAAGTTTGCCCCACAGGCACAGCTGCTGGTTTAACCTCAGCATCCCCCTGTGCTCATGAAGTGTTCTCTGGCCACGCCAGCCCAGCAGCTCCCAAAGCATCTCAGGGTCTCTCCTGACCTCAGACCAGTGAGCCCTGTCGTCTGCAACCCTGGTACCTCACTGAGGGGACCCCAGACAGAACCAGGCATGTCTCGTGCCAGGGGCTGCCTTGGGACAACACAGCAGGATCGCATCTCCTTCTTTGTCCCAGCCTCAGTTGTCCAGGAACTCTGGTAGGATCTGAGGAGACCATAACTTGGTTCATGACCTTCCCACCACATTCCAAAACAGCCCCAGCATAATCCCTTTCCCAGATTGCTGGATCTTGCCCTGCTTGGCTGGGAGATGGCGTAGGAGGCTGACGAGCTGGTTAAAGCCCGGTTTACAGGCACTGAGGTGCCAGAGGGGATTTACCTCATCCAGCCTTGTCCTGCATGATGGTTCACTGCAGGAGCATGCACGAGGCTCTCCTGCCTGCGTGCCCTTTGCCTGCAAGGGCTTAGCAATCACCCTCAAGTCCAGCTCAGTATTTTAGCTCTAGTGCTGCTCTCTCCAAGTAATTTGGGACAGGACTTTCAGACCTAGCAGGACCTCCTTAACACAGCAGGTGGTGATGCTGAGATTTGTTGCAGCAGAGAAAGTCTCTCAGCAACTTTTCCATCTTAGTGTCTCCATTGCAGCCCTGGCACAGTAGGGACAGCCTCTGTATAGCCCCTGCTGGCATGCCATGGTATGGGGAATGCCCACTTCTCAGCTGCTCAGCTACCTGTGTTTTTCTCCCAGCCCGGGAAGGACAGCTGCCTCCTGCCAGTGATGGTCGTCCTCCGTGTCATCTTTGTCCCTCTTTTCATGCTGTGCAACGTGCATCCCCGTCACTACCTGCCTGTAGTTTTCTCTCATGATGCCTGGTACATCATCTTCATGATCTTCTTCTCCATCTCCAATGGCTACCTGGCCAGCCTCTGCATGTGCTTCGGACCCAAGTGAGTATGAGCTGGGGATGAGGGAAGGGTTGATTACACTCCTAGATGACAGTCCTGGCATCTGGAGAAGGGACTGCAGGCATGGAATGGAATTGGCACTACCCCCAGTGTCCCATCTCCCAGGCTTGTACCTCCATATCCTAGGAAGGAGGAAACTATTTGGGCTCTTCATTTTCTCCACTTGCCACGCAGGGGAAGGGACTGGATGCAGTTGGGATCTGAAGGGGAGCAAAGCGTGGCATAGCAGAGTGAGCAGCCCTACCCAGCACAGGTGGCATGAGGAGCCCAGCTGGGGCTCATCCAGGCGGGATGCAGTTGCAGGAGGCAGGAGTCAGAGAGGGGTATTCATGGTACCGGCAGCTTCAGGGTTGCCTGCGCGATGCACTTTTTCTTTATGAGTCCGCAGTGTAGTGACAGGCTCTTGAAGCTAAGGTGGATTTGCTTTTGCTGTTCCTCTGCTGCAGAGCAGCCTCCCATCTCTACTGAACAGCAGAGCATGGGGCCCACATCCCGAGGATGGATCTGACACCCGTTTCTCCTCTAGGAAAGTGCTTGTGCATGAAGCAGAGACAGCTGGAGCCATCATGGCATTTTTCCTGTCGCTGGGTTTGGCCCTAGGAGCTGCTGTCTCCTTTCTGTTCCGAATTCTCATCTAGCAGAGGCACACAGAGGGTGCAGGGACACCAAGAGATGGCTCCGCATCCTCCTCCGAGGCCCTGGACACCTCAGCACTGTGGGAAAATAACACCTCATGCCTGTCCCTGCCAAATCACACTGCCACAGCAGACATTACACCCAGGGACAGTTCCACTCCTGCAGGGTTGGCCTGGCTCCTGCCACGCTTGGCTGTGTCATGCCTTCAGGCCTACGTGCCTTCTCCTTCTCCATGCTGTGTGTGTTGTAAGACCCCCAGGATCTCACAGAGGTCCAGCTGCCTCCCACGCTGCATAACTTCCCTGGCTCAAGGCCAAAAGCCATTTTCAGCCTCTTCCTCTTTGACAGAGTGGAAGGCTGGTATCCAGTGTTACTCCTTCTCTTGTCCTTGTTCCCAAGGCACCAAGGGACTTGCTCTCCTTTCCAGGGGGCCTGGAAATATCCTATACCGCTTCTCCTGCTGGTAAGGCTTGCGAATGGGGAGAAGAGCCAGTCTCGCTATCCCTGCTCTCTGCTAGACACACATGCCCTGTGCAGTGGTATCCCAGGGGCATAAACATCTGTGTCCTACCCACATAAAGACCCATGGCTAGGCTGAAGGAGGAGAAGGTCTCCACACCCCACCTTCTCTCTCTCTCCTTGCCTCTGTTCCCTTTTGGTTTGTTGGTTGTTTTTTTTTTTTTTTTTTTTGTGATTCTGCCATTGTTTTTTTCAGCTTCCTTGTTGTGTGACAGGAGGTTCCCATTGTGGGCTGCAAAAAGAGGCAGCAACTCCCTTCCCACCGAGTCTGCAGGGGGAGGCCTCACCTCTCCCTTGGCTTTCCTGTCCCTTGTCTGTGTAAGTGTGTCTGTATAGTTGCCGTTTTCTATAAAAATACCAAAATGCTCCTTAGGGTGTGTGTGTCTCCATTGCCACAGGGGAGAGGGGCTGTGGAGGTGCAAGGGCTGAGGGGGAGCGGGCACCAGCATTTCCTGAGCATCCTGAGATGCTCCGTAGCCAGAATCAGATGTGGATGTGGTGTGTGCATGACCTGCACAGACAGGCCTAGCTACAAGAACACAGCCAGTGTGGGAGATCATTGAACCAATGGAATTACAGAATGGTTTGGGTTGGAACAGACCTTCATCAAGTTCCACCCCCACTGCCATGGACAGGGAACACCTTTCACTAGACCAGGTTGATCCAAGCCCCATCCAGTCTGGCCTCAAACACCTCCAGGGATGGGGCATGCACAGCTTCCCTGGGAAACCTGTTCCAGTGCCTCACGACCCTTACAGTAAATAATTTTTTCCCAATATCTAATCTAAACCTACTCTCTTTTAGTTTGAATCCATTCCTCCTTGTCCTGTCACTACATAGCTTTATAAAAAGTCCTTCTCTTTCTTGTAGGCTCCCTTCAGGTATTGGAAGGCCACAATTAAGTCATCCCAAAGCCTTGTCTTCTCCAGGCTGAGCAATGCCAATTCTCTCAGGCTTTCCTTGTAGGAAAGGTGCTCTAACCCTCTAATCATCTTGGTGGCCCTCCTCTGGACTCACTGCAAGAGGTCCAGGTCCTTCCTGTGCAGGGACCCCAGAGATGGATGCAGTGCTCCAGGTGGGGTCTCACGAGAGAGGAGTAGAGGGGCAGAATCACCTTCCTCAGCCTGCAGGCCACCCTGCTTTTGGTGCAGCCCAGGACACAATTGGCTTTCTGGGCTGCAAGTGCACATTGCTGGCTTATGTCCAGCCTCTCACCGACCAGTACCCTCAGGGATGCTGCTCTCAGGGTACACTGAGGAACCACCAGCACTTCTGGTAAGAGGATTCAGTTGTACATTCTGGGGTGCAGTGACCTGCAGCACACCCACCTGGGAGCTTTCCTTTCACCTGGGAACAGCCAGAGTGCCACCTCCTGCTCCTGGCGGGGAACTACACCAGCCTGACAGCAGGACCACTCCCTCCCTCTGGCCCACACCATTCACAGCCATCACCTCCTTGGCGCCCCCAGGCACCAAAAACGGGCTTGGATCCCCTCATCCCACCCCCGCCTTCCTCTTCTGGTCAGGCCCGTGTGCCCACAGCCTCCACACAGAATCACGGAATTACAGGATAGGTCAGGTTGGAAGGGACCACAGTGGGTCACTTGCTCAGGTAGGGTCACCTCAGAGAAAATTGCACAGGATTGCATCCAGATGGTTCCTGAGTATCTCTAGTGAGGGAGACTCCGCAACCTCTCTGAGTAACCTGTTCCTGTGCTTGATCACCTTCACAGTAAAGAAGTTTCTCCTCGTGTTCAGGTGGAACTTTCTGTGCATCAGTTTCTGTCCCTTGCCTCTTGTCCTATTCCCCTGATTTGCGGAGTAACAGCCCCACAACCAAAGAGGTTATAGAGAGGTAGGTTTATTCAGCGCTGGGTGCACGGGGGAGAGCTCCTCCAAAAAACGTGCACTCCTGTCTGTGCTCACAGGCTTGTTTATATGCAATTACAGTGTACATATTCATTATTTCTCTATACATATGCATTATTTTCTTAGAAAAAGACAGGCTTATTCTAATCAGTTCCCGGAAATAATTTCCATTTTCTCCACCCTGAGCTCCTCCTCTCTGAGTTTGTGCAGTGATTTTTAGTGGTCTTGGGCAGGGGTCTTTGGGGGTCTTGAGGATGAACATCGTAGGTCTTCCTCGCTGTGCCCTTTTCAATTTGGCTCAGAAAACAGCTATAACCAGTTCTTTTGGCAACTCAAACTGGTCTAATTGGCAAATTCCTGTAATTATCATACTCTTTTGACACATTCCTTGATTTATCTTAGTTCCATGTGGTATGTATCCTATTATAGTTATCTACAGGAACCACAAGGCCAATTATTATTAGGAGTGGCCTCGGCTCTCTCTCCTTTACCGTGTGCAGGCTATTTTCATGTTTAAATGATTTAAAATAACTACTAAACATACTTTATAATAGATATTGGATATATCAATTACAAAGGATAAATCCCCTTATCAGCACCATCGAAAAGAGCCTGGCTCCATCCTCTTGGCACCCTTCCTTCAGATATTTATATTCACAGTGATGAGGTCCCCTCTCAGTCGTCTCTTCTGGAGGCTGAGGAGGCCCAGCTCCCTCGGCCTTTCCTCACAAGAGGGTTGCTGGAGTCCCCACATCATCTCTGTTGCCCTCCACTGGACCCGCTCCAGGAGCTCCATGCCTCTCTTGTACCAAGGAACCCAAAAGTGAACACAGAACTCCAGGTACAGGGATGATAAGGCTTAATTTTTTACTTCCCCTAAACACGAGAAATACAGCCTACCCAAACCGGTTTGCATCGGGGCCACGGAGCTGCCACGCGCTCCACCCCTGACACTTCCCGTCCCCTCCATCTTGTCCCCTCCCTCCTCCTCACGCGCTGGGCCTTGGCACACCCCGCCTCAGGGGGGGCGGGGGGTGCAGGATGGAGCTGGGGCCCTGCGGACCCGTTCCCTGCCCCAGGCCCAGGGACGCGCCGCGACCGCACCGCCCTGCCCTCCCCGGCAGCCTCTGGAACTGCCCTGCTTAGCACCGGAGCCTGCCTTCCTCCGCGGAAAATAGTCCCCCTCCGGAGCTCCCTCGCCGGGGCACTCGGCGAGGCGCGGACGGCGGCATCAGGACCAGCATGAAGCTGCGCGCCCGCCCCCGCCATGGCCGCCCCTAGACGGCAACGCTGCCGCCGCCGTACAGCAATCCCGTGCGGCGCGCTGATCGCGGACCCTTTAAGGCGGAAGGATATGCTGTGCGGCGCCGTACCCGTATAAAAGGAGGCCGGGCGCTGTTGTAGCCCGTTTGCCGGTCCCTCCCGCCAGAGACGGTAAGGTCGGGGCGGCGGGCGGGATGGGCCGGGCCCGGTGCCCCCGCCGCTCAGCCCCCGGTGCTAATGGCCCGAATGTGGGCTGCGCTTGCCTTGTAGATGCCCGAGAAAGTGCAGCACGAGGAGGAGGATGCGGAAACCTTCGCCTTCCAGGCGGAGATCGCCCAGCTCATGTCGCTCATCATCAACACTTTCTATTCCAACAAGGAGATCTTCCTGCGGGAGCTGATCTCCAACGCCTCCGACGTGAGCCCGGGCGAGGGGTGGGCTCCTTCCGCTGCCGGGGGACTCGGGGAGTGGGCTGGTGTCCTGCTGGGGTGCCCAGGGAGGGGCCGGGTCCTGGGTGTCCTGGGAGGACATGGCGAACATCCCCCTCTCCCACAGGCCCTGGATAAGATCCGCTATGAGAGCCTGACCGACCCCTCAAAGCTGGACAGCGGGAAGGACCTCAAGATCGACATCATCCCCAATCCCCGGGACCGCACCTTCACCCTGGTGGACACTGGCGTTGGAATGACAAAAGCGGACCTCATTAACAACCTGGGCACCATCGCCAAATCCGGGACCAAAGCCTTCATGGAAGCCCTGCAGGTGGGTTGCCTTTGGGTTCCCTGGGGCCTGGGCCATAGGCTTGCACTGGTGTACAGAGACTAAGGAATAAATAAATAATAAAAAGGCCCAGCTGCCTTGTTTGCTGTGGGAGCTGTTTGCCTGCCCGAGTGTGCTTCCCCACCTTTCCAGCAGCAGGGAGGAGCTGAGGGTAGGGCTGGCTGCCTGTTGGCACTTGCTTGTTTTCCTCTGTGCTGACCCACTTCTTTGCTGCTGTGATCTAGTCGCAGACATTTTCCATTTCTTCACTGGTCTTACTAGTTGCTCTCTGCTTTCACAGGCCGGCGCAGACATTTCCATGATTGGGCAGTTTGGTGTGGGTTTCTATTCTGCCTATCTGGTGGCAGAGAAGGTGGTTGTCATTACCAAACACAATGATGATGAGCAGTATGCTTGGGAGTCATCAGCTGGGGGCTCCTTCACTGTCCGAACTGACCATGGTATGTATTGTACCAAAAAAACAAATAGATTTTTCTGCCAAAAGTGCCCTTTTTCCTGGTGCTCCCTAGAGCTGTGCTGGATTGTCAGTGACACTGGTTAATCCTGGGTGTCCAGTAACGTTTAGGCTGAAGGAGCTGGTCATGCTCACTCTCTGCCCTGGAACACTATGCCCTGAAGCACTAATATTTCTCTCTCCACACTGCAGGTGAACCCATTGGACGTGGCACCAAAGTGATCCTGTACTTGAAGGAGGACCAGACTGAGTACTTGGAGGAGCGTCGTGTCAAAGAAGTGGTGAAGAAGCACTCCCAGTTCATTGGCTACCCCATCACACTCTATGTATGTAAGGAAAGGACTGTGGGGACCCACTGGAAAGCTGGAGGCAGGGGTGGGTGATGCTGGGAGCAGGAGCCCAGAGTACGATTTCTTTTGTTCCCTTCCACAATTCTTGACTACTGGGTTTGGAGCAATGGGGCTCCCAGTTTCTGTGGCCAGACGTGATTTGAGGCTGGGGGTTTACTGGGGATGAAGGGGGTGGGCATGCAGCCATGCTTTTGGGCTTTGATCTATACGGGTGGAGGTCATTTAACCAGCCACAGAGGAAGGAGGGTTTCCTGCTGCTTGTCTCATTCTCTCAGATGTAGCTTTTGGTTGCACAAGGAGGGACTCTGGGGACTGGTTCCAAGAGAAACTTTGGTTCCAGATGTTGCATTTGTTGGGCCTTGGAGGGCACCCATTTTTCTCATCAGGAGCAAAAGGAATTCTGGTAACATTTGCCTGGGGCTAAACCTGAGTATTTCTTGTCCCTTTCTCCACAGCTGGAAAAGGAGCGTGAGAAAGAGATCAGTGATGATGAGGCAGAGGAGGAGAAAGATGAGAAGGAAGAGTCAGTGTCCAAAGATGAGGAGAAACCCAAAATCGAGGATGTGGGCTCTGATGAGGAGGAGGAGGGAGACAAAGGCAAGAAGAAAAAGACAAAGAAAATCAAGGAGAAGTACATTGATCAGGAGGAGCTGAACAAGACCAAACCGATTTGGACCCGCAATCCTGATGACATCACCCAGGAGGAGTATGGCGAGTTCTACAAAAGCCTCACCAATGATTGGGAGGACCACTTGGCTGTCAAGGTGGGTGCTGGACTACCGTGGCATCTAGGGAGAGGCATGGGGTCCTTTTCCAGCCCATATTTAGAGCCACCACATGGTTGTGCCTCAGTGGGACCGAGGGCTGCTGGGCCACTTTGTTGTGTGGCAGCCTGCACTGTGACTCCCATGCGACTGGAGGGGTTGTCAGTGGCAATCTGTAAAGCAGGACGGGAGAATGTTGGGCCTCAGAAGCATGACTTCTCTTTTCAAGCCTGCTGAATCCAGAGAATCTTGGCACCTAGGGGACAGTGGGGCTGAGGAGGGGGGAAACCACAGATCGCTTGGGTGCTAGAGACCCTGCTGTCCCACCCTGCCAGCCCCAGGGCTGAGGAACAGCAGTGCAGCCTCTCTACAGTGGGTACTGGGGGAAGGGGTGGAAGTGAAGTACCCCAGCGGCTGTTTCTTTCCTGACTCCACAGCACTTCTCTGTGGAAGGGCAGTTGGAGTTCAGGGCCCTGCTTTTCATCCCACGCCGTGCTCCCTTTGACCTCTTTGAGAACAAAAAGAAGAAGAACAACATTAAGCTGTATGTGAGACGTGTCTTCATCATGGACAGCTGTGATGAGCTCATCCCTGAGTACCTGAGTAAGAGCCCCCTGCCTCAGCCTCCTGTTGTGGAGCTGGGACCCCCACTGCTGGTGTGGTACCGCTCCTAGTACAAAGGGGGGCTGGTGTGGGTGCACAGCAGTCAGTGTTTTAGCACTTCCCTCGTGTGCTGAAGCTCAGAATCCTTAACCTGATGTGTATTTTAATTTCCCCTACTCAGACTTCATCCGGGGTGTTGTGGACTCGGAGGACCTGCCTCTGAACATCTCTCGTGAGATGCTCCAACAGAGCAAGATCCTCAAGGTGATCCGCAAAAACATTGTGAAGAAATGCTTGGAGCTCTTCTCTGAGCTGGCAGAGGACAAAGAGAACTACAAGAAATTTTACGAGGCCTTTTCCAAGAATCTAAAGGTGAGCTGGGCATGCAGCACCTAGAGGAAGGAGTGGCCCGTGACCCATTAGCCTGAGGAGCAATCTTGTCCCTGTGCAGTGTCTTCTCTGCATGGTTGTTAGTTTAAAGGGAGGGGGTCTTGTGAGTGCCTCAGACAGTCTTTGTGGGCAGCTGTCCCCTCCGGGTGCCCTAAGCCAAACATTCAAATGATCATGAGGTGGGCAGAGATGGCTGTGCCTCAGGGGTGATGGCCAAGTGCATCCAAGTCTCACCCTGGAGGCTTCATGCATCTTTTCTGCCCCTAGCTGGGCATCCATGAGGACTCAACCAACCGAAAGCGCCTTTCAGAGCTGCTGCGTTACCACACATCCCAGTCAGGCGATGAGGTGACTTCGCTTTCAGACTATGTGTCCCGTATGAAGGAAAACCAAAAGAGTATCTACTACATCACAGGTGAGCCAGAGCTCCTCAGAGTGCTAATGAGGTGGAGGGAGGTTACCTGTCTACCACCCCTGACTGAAAACTTTTCCTGCTGCCTTTACCAGCCTATCCCTAAGAGCTGGGGAAAGGCCACAAGGGCTAGAGCCCTGGATGCTGCCAGTTTTATGTTGGGGGTTCCAAGTGACTGATGCTGTTTGTCCTGCTGTAACCAGCTCTTACATCTTGGTGACGTTTCATTTCAACTTTCCGCAAACACAGGGGAGAGTAAGGAGCAGGTTGCCAACTCAGCATTTGTGGAACGTGTGCGGAAGCGTGGCTTTGAGGTGGTGTACATGACAGAGCCCATTGATGAGTATTGTGTGCAGCAGCTCAAGGAGTTTGATGGCAAGACCCTGGTATCAGTAACAAAAGAAGGGCTCGAGCTGCCTGAGGATGAGGAGGAGAAAAAGAAGATGGAGGAGAGCAAGGCCAAGTTCGAGAATCTCTGCAAACTTATGAAGGAGATCTTGGACAAGAAGGTGGAGAAGGTGAGATGGGCAGGGAGCTCAGCCCTGGGCTGGAGGGAGAGGGTCCTCCGTGCTGCAGGCAAGGGCCCCAGCTCAATGCATGCCTCTCATCTCCTGCAGAGGAGCCGCTAAAGGAGACTGGAGGTCCCAGCATGCACCATCTTGCTCTAAGCAGCCAGGCTGCAGGCGAGGGGCACTGACCCAAATACGTGCATTGATGGGAGAGGGTAAGTGTGGGAAACATACAGTGGGTGCTCAAAATGCTGGCCGAGCTATCCAAACTAGTCTGTGCAGCAGTCCTGGAACTGCTTGGAAGATCTCTGCTTGCTTTGGTGTGTCCCCAGGTGAACTTGGGACAAAGACTTTGGGCTATCATGTGTGCTGAGGCTGGGGCCTGCTCAGGGTATACGGCGACCTTGCTCAGCTAACCTTTGGTTATATTGACAGGTCACTGTCTCAAACCGGCTGGTCTCATCTCCCTGCTGCATCGTCACCAGCACCTATGGTTGGACAGCCAACATGGAACGCATCATGAAGGCTCAGGCACTGCGGGACAACTCTACCATGGGCTATATGATGGCCAAGAAGCACCTGGAGATCAACCCTGACCATCCGATTGTGGAAACCCTCCGCCAGAAGGCTGATGCTGACAAGAATGACAAAGCTGTCAAAGATCTGGTGGTACTACTCTTCGAGACTGCTCTGCTGTCCTCTGGTTTCTCCCTGGAAGATCCCCAGACCCACTCCAACCGCATCTACAGGATGATCAGACTGGGGCTTGGTAAGTATCTGTGCTGCTTCTCTGGCCCAGAGCAGGTCCTGATGGCAGATTAACTGGTCAGGCTAGTGTGTAACTGTCTTGTGGCCAGGGGAGGCCAGTAAGTGAGCCATGCTGGTGTGATGTGCAGAACTGGCTGCATACATAAGATGGCCAGGGGCATGGAACAAGGTACTTCAGGATGACTCAGAGCTCTGAGTCCTGCCTTCCATAAGGCCTGGAGCCACCACCAGGCTGTTCAGATCACAAGCGGAGGCTTTTTATTTCATCAGAGTGAATGTCAAAAGTCTAGCTGTGGGTGACGTGACCCATCTGGTAAAACAGCTTGTGCTTGCACCCAACCTTTTTCTCCTATTCACTATTGAGCTAAAAATGTAAATCAGGAGGTGCTGTGGCTTGGCACAACTAAGGTAGTAACCCTTTACTGCCTGTTCTCAGGAGTAGGATCTTGTATTACTAAAACTGCAGGTAGGAGGTCTGTATGATAGTACAACTTCCTGTTCAGAATATACTGAAATACCTGCAGTGTTGGAAACTAAATAGCTTTAGAGTCTTACAGCTGCTTTAGTTGTGACTTGACTGGATTTATTGTGTTTGTCCTGAGAGAAATGCTCAAGTCTTAAACCACATTCTCTTCAGGATTTTATGGTGCTGAGTGACAAGTCTTTTGTTGTTAACCTCTACTGGGTAAGGAGTGTCCTCTAGTGACATATATAGTATCTATATACTAGTGCAGATGCTACTGGGAATACAATAGAGGATTAGTCCTGTAGTTTACAATAACTCAATAATGTTGACTTGTGTTCCATTAGTTTTCAGTCTGGAGGAGACTGAGGGGAAATCTCATTGCAGTCTGCAGCTTCCTCACAAGGGGAAGCAGAGGGGCAGGCACTGGTCTCTCTTCTGGTGACCACTGATAGGACCTGAGGGAATGTCATGAAGCCATGTCAGGCAAGATTTACATTAGATATGAGGAAAAGGTTTTTCACCCAGAGGGTCGTTTGGCACCAGAACAGGCACCCCACAGGGAAGTGGTCACAGCACCAAGCCTGACAGAGTATGAGAAGCGTTTGAACAATACTCTCAGGCACATGGTGTGATTCTTGGTGCTGTCCTGTGCAGGGCTGGGAGCTGGACTTTGATGATCCTTGTCAGTCCCTTCCAATTCAGGATATTCTGTGATTCTGTGAACTACTGAATGCTCATAGGCCTGTTCCTCAGGCTGTGGGCAGGAGACAGGTTTGCTCTGGGAGAGGCTGTACTTCCGGGATCAGGTGTTACTTGGAGGCCTCATCTCTTTTTCTTCCCCCTCTCCCAGGCATTGATGAAGATGAGGTGACTGTAGAGGAGCCCAGTGCAGCTGTCTCTGAGGAAATCCCCCCTCTGGAGGGAGATGAAGATGCATCCCGCATGGAAGAGGTAGACTAAAGAAGGAGAGAGGGTCTGCTCCCACCAGCTGCTACTGACTCCTTGGTGGTGTCTATTTTTTTGGCTGTGTTTGGTTGGGGTTGTTTTTGGCAAGAAGGCATGATTTCCTCTTTGTCTGTAGTGAGTGATTCAGGTAGCCTGAGGCCTGTCTGTTGTGTGTCTTTCTGCTTGTGTAGGAACAGCTACTGATGGGGAGTGGAGGTTAGGAGGCATCAGGCTTCCTCTTTTGCCCTCTCCTGGGGTGCCCCATGTTACCAGTAGGCATTAAACACTGCCCTTCTTCCATCGGGGTGGAAGAGCCCTTTCTCTGAGCTGCTGCCTCCTTGAACCCCCAGGGTAGGATATTGTATTTTGTTTTTTGATTATTTTTGTTATTTTGTTCTACTGCAATTAAAGAATCAATGATTTACATGGTGGCATCCTTTGTATTTCATGCCTACTCTATGCAGGAAAGGGTCTCAGCTTGTGCCTGACGGTATGAAGCTGCTGGTCTCTCCTGTGCCCCAGCTGGTTTTCAGAGCTCTGCCACAGGTGATCTCTACCCCTTCTGTGCCCAAGCAAGATGAATTGGGTAGGAGGAACACATGACTTGCTATGCAGGTGGAGTCATCTCCTATGGGCAGTAGTTCTCCACCTCGAGTGCTGCATGTCCCCACAGGCTGGGAGCAAATTTTTCCAATCTACAGGTGTCAGCTGGGCAAGCTTGCCAGAGCCTGAGCCTGGGCTGCTGCTGGCTGACCTGAGCACTGCTGGGGCAGGAGCCATCTGCCTGTTCCACTGCAGTGTGGAGCAGGGAGTGGAGCAACAGCTCAGTACTCTACTCAAGCTGCCTCATTAGCTCTTAAGCTAGAAGATTCTGGACTCCTCCCACCTCCAGCCTACACTTTTTGGCCTTCTGCAGCCCTTGGGTGTTTGGCAGCATCAGACCACCCCTGGGCTTCTGCCTGTGTTTCAGATGACAAAGCAGCTTGGGACATCACCTCTGATTGAGGTGTCCCTTGCACTGAGCTCATGTTTTGTGGGTAGGGTTTGTCACCCTGGCCACAATGGTCCTTGGGGTTTGTCAGGGAAAAGTGACACCAGCATCAAGTTCTCTTGCTGCCTGCATGCCAGCTGCCACAGGCACAAAATGGAGTGAATTTTAGCCAGTACCCATCTTCACCAGGGAGGCAGACCCTACTGGAATCCCTTGTTGCACACCAAGACACTTTAGAATACTGTGGTGCCAGTGTGGCAGCTGTGTGGGTGCAGCCTGCTAGGGCAGTGCTGGAGCTGAGCTAGCAAATTGTTTACAAGTAAGACTTTTCTCTGGATAGGAAGGTTCTGCCAAATATTGAATCAGGAAGTAATTTCTTTTAATGTTTTGGGGTTTTTTTCCACACTGTTTTCTTTAAATTTACATTTAAATTAGAAAAGTTACCCTGTTGCATCCCATTCCTAACCTGGCAGACAATGGGTTTTTTTGTTTGGAGTTGTGTTTGTTTGTTGTTTGTTTTTACCAAGGGAAAAAGAACCCACCTCATTCCATTTCCAGTCTCTCAGCAGATGGTGGCAGCAGACATTTGGGGAAATTTGTAGGGCAAGATGAGGAGCTGTGAGCTTGCACAGGCATTTTCAAAAGCTCAAAGCTAGGAAAGGAGCGCAGGTAAGACTGCTAGAGACCCACGTGCTCTGAAGCCAGCTCTGGTATTCCTGCAGTCTCAGCTAGCTCACTACTGTCACTAGTCTTCCTCTTTGTCTCTCTTATAACGCTCACCTGAGTCTCCCCTTTCCGTAGCTCTATTAGGCCACAGCCCTGTCTCTGAACCCAGACTCACCGTAGGCCTACAGGCAAGATTTCTCACCAAGCTTCCCATATGTACCACTAGGATGGACCACCCACACCTCAAGCCTCTCCTGTCTCTAGTGTGGGGCCTTGGGTTGGTGCGGCTGCATCACATGAAGGGCTACAGCACTGGTAGCCCTGGCTGGCAGGTACTCAGCAGACCTCTGCACCACCTCTGTAGCTACACCCACCAGGACTGCCCAAGCTGCCCCATGCACGGAACCCAGGAACTAAACCAGACTCAGGCTAACAGCTCCTCCACCTGCCCATCAGCATAAGCAGCATTCCAAACTTGGTTTTGCTTCCCAGTTGTGTGTGCAAGATCTCCCATCAGGCCTTGCAGCTTTGGGTCCAACTCTGGTTGTTACTTGCTTTGGCAAACACAGAGAGAGGCACCTGTGTTTGGAAGCACAGCTTTGCTGTCCCTGAGGGACTAGGGACACAGGAAAGGTTGGAAGTTTTTCCCCTCCTTCCAGGTATGTGGAAAAACCCCCCACCAAACACATAAAAAACCCGCACATTTATGCCCATGGCACTATATGCAGCATATTTTTAATTTAATAAAATAAAAAGAGAAAAAAAGTTGCCTTGCAAAAGTACCAAAACCTGCTGGTTTGTCAGCCAGGTTGTGTTGAGGAGAAAAGGATTGACCAGTAAAACCCAGGCTCCTGGGGAAGAACAGCTTTCACTGCTCCATCATCCCCTGCTGCCTGGGGAGCAGGTGCCCACTCATTCCATCCCCTGCTGCCTGTGGAGCAGGAACAAGGCACCGCAAGCAGGCTCTGCCCCATATCCCAGCACTCCAGGCACAGCGGGGCTCTGGCCAGGCCCTGGGAAAATTAGGGCCAATGCCTCCACTTGGCAGGAAAAGAGGGGCTGTTTGTGCTTCTCTGAATGGCAACTGCAAAGCCCAGAAACCATGGCACTGAGGCACCCTGAGGAGGTGCTGGGGCTTCTGGACAGTGCAGCCTTTGGCTTGCAACAGCAGCGGATGTAACCAAAAAGCAACCTAAAAGAAGTTGGCAAGCCTTGGAAACCATAATGGCCAGCTTCAGGCTCTGCATAAAAATCAGGGCTGAGGGGAGCAAAGAGAAGTGTCTTGGAGCAGGGGCAAAGAGCTGATAAAATCAAATTGGGAAGTACTTTCACTGCAGAGTGCCCTTCCAGGGCAGATCCTAGACCTGGGGTAGGACAGACTGGGAGTCATTCCCTTAGCTGTGTCTGTACTACCCAGGAGCTGCTCCTGGGATGGAGGCTGAAAGCTCCCCAGCCTTGGGATGGGCTCAGCCTGGGACTTGCCTCACCCAGAGGTGTTCCAAAAAGAAACCTAGTGTTTTGCTTGCCCTTTCCTCCTGCTCTGTAGTACTAACAGAAATCGAGGAGCATTAGCCAGAGGCAAGACAGTTCAGCAGTGACTGGGGAGAAGCCACAAGACAGAGGTGGGACAGGTGTACCAGCAGCCCCATGCTGGTGTGCCCCCAGGCCTGTGCCTTGGCTGTAAGTCTTTTACCTATTAAGGCAAATGGAAAGGTTTAGAGCTGCAGCAGCCCAGAGCATTTCCTGGGCTTGTTCCAGCCCCTTCCCCAGGAAAAGCAGGTGGAAAACTGAGTCACCAGTCCTGCCTATTCATATCCTACCCTGCTCCTCAGCAGGTTCTGAGAAATCAAGCAAGTACCCTTGACCAGAGGCAGGACAGTGGCTATGGCTTAAATGCCATGGCCCCAGTTTCCTTAGACCTTTTGTACAGGGGTCTCGCCTGGTGGGAGTTTCTTACTGCGCTTCTTCATGCGGCTGCGGGCGTAGACACGGAGAAAGAGGGCCATGAAGACAACAGCTACACCCAGCCCACCCACCACAGTGACAGTGTGCCCATAGATGAGGCAGGAGAGGAGGATTGCAATGGCCTGTCGGAGTGTCATGATGATGGTGAAGACAGCTGCCCCAAACTGGTTGATGGTGTAGAAAATGAAGAGCTGGCCAAAGGCAGAGCACACGGAGAGCAGCATGGCATGGGCAGTGAACTCTGAGTGGCGGGCCATGAAGCGTACTGACTCCAGCAAGGCACCCTGCTCCAAGAGCGAGCCCACCGTGAAAAGGCAGGAGAACACGTTGACGCCAAACATCATCTGCACAGGAGACATCTTGTAGGTAAAGAGAGCGTCCTGCCAGTTGGAGGTGAAGCTGTCGAAGATTATGTAGCCAGCTAGGAGGACTACGCCAGAGAAAGTGGTCACTGTGGACACGTGCCTGTCGGGAGTGCTGGAAAGCAGGAACATGCTGACCCCCACAGAGATGAGGGCAGCAGTCAGGTACTCCCAGTACTCGTAACTCTTGCGTGACACCAGTTTGCCCATCATCATCACTGGGATCACTTTGGAGGCCTTGGCCAGCACTTGGGTGGGGAAGCTGATGTATTTCAGTGCCTCATATTGGCACCAGCTGCTGAGGATATTGGAGAGGGAGGCAAAGGAGTATTTGTACATAGGAGCCCCGTGGCGTGGCTGCTTTGTCAGGGCGCAGTACAGACCGGCCACTGTGAAGGCCAGGATGCGGTTCATGAACACAAGGAACTGGGAGTCCTTGAACTTCTCACCAGGGTCTGTTTCAGTGGCACCATACGTCCTTGTCATCACACGTTCCTGGAGGACACCCCATGTGAGGTAGGAGGCCTGCAAAGCAGAAGGAGCAGAGGGAGAGTCAGGACCTGCAACAGCAGCTGCCAGCAACCACAGGAAGAACAGATCCCAGGAGATCCTTGCTTTCCCCAACGTTGCCTCATCCTCTGCACAGCAATGCTTCCCTGCGGCACTGGGAGAGGGGGCCACCCTCCACTCCAACTGTCTGAGGGAACTTGCTGTCCATGTGGTTACAACCAAGAACATCCTGTTCCCAACAAAACCTGCTCAGGGGGTAAAAGCCTGCAATGCAAACATCATGGTGGAGAGTGAGCAGTTATGCTTTAAGCTGCTTTAAAGCCTGTGGAACCAGACTGACAGAATCAGGGAACATTACTGATACACAGCTCTGGTTTTGGTGCCAGCTCCCTGCGGCAGGTCCTGGCAGTTTTCCCAGTGGCCTCTGCATTGGTTTTCACTTCCAGCTCCCTAGGCCTGGTTTTTCCAACCAAATCAATTCTAATTTCAAACCCAGCAGACAAAATTGTCCACCAGGGATGATCACTGTTCTGGCTGTCACCTCCACTACTTCTGGTGCAACAATACCAAGCCACTCACAAAAGTAACACAGACTTCCTCTCACCACACATTTCCTGAGAAACTAAGACACAGAGATGAAACGACTTGTTGGTGACCTACAGCAAGTCTGAATGGGCTGGGAGAGCAAGCCAGAGGGTATCTTCTGCTGGCTGTAGGACACCTAGGTTTTTCTATCTCAATGCCCGCATTACTATTTTTAGTACTCACAGACCCAAAAAGCTGCCCTTCTTAATGATGCTCAGGCTGTAGCTGAGATTTAGGGAAACTAAGAAAGATTTAAAATTCCTGCTTATGTGTAACTGAAATCAGTATGTTCTCTCCAGTATTCAAATTCAATCCATCAAGGCAGGATGCATCAGGCCCAGACAGTGCCCCACAGGAGAGCCTGGGAGATAAGAGGGCTCAAACTATCTGCTGATCTAGCATCAGGGCCAGAACAAAGGCAGCCCTAACAATCTGCTGAATCACAGAATTTTCAGTTTACTTTATCCATGACTGTAAAGGACTGCAGTCAGACAGACAGGATGCCCCAATTCCAGTAACACAAGCTAAATGGACCTCCACAGTCCTTATTGTGGACCATCCTGGTTGAGAGGCTGTGTCCTAGCCTCCAACCCTGCCCTGATCAAGGACAGCACTGCATCCTTGGTCTTCAAAGAACTGACAGTCACAAACCCACTGGCCACTACCTCCTTCCAGAGTGGGATAGCCCCACACACACGCACAGGACCCTTACCTGTAGACCAGCAGCACAGAAGAGCAGCTTCAAGACCTGTCGGGCTGTGGAAGATTCTGTGGGCTCTGCTCGGGGTGGCAGGGACCCATCCTCCTGGTGTACAGACTTCACCTCGGAGCCGAACACGCAGGATTTGATGACAGGGAAGCAAATGCCTCGTCCTGAACGGGGTAAGAGAATGCAGAGACACAATGATCCTTGTGGGTCCCTTCCAACTCAGCATATTCTGCAAGTCTGTAATTAATCACAGCCTGAGGATCAAAAGCTGCACCAACTTAAAAGGTAAAGCCTCCCTCCTTACTAGCCTCCAGATCTGCTGGCACAAGGGCCTCAGATAAATTTTTTTCAGGGTAGCACCTAGACAGCACTGGACACAGCTCTGTGAGTGGCTCAAGCCTGGTCTGACAAAGCAGGTTGGGGAAACAACCTGAACAGGGTAGACTGAGGGGGTGCAGAATGTTCAGAGAGAGGCAGGATGTGGAAGGGAAGTTCCTGCCCTTACCTGTCTCCAAGTAGTTCCTTCTCTTGAAGTACTGGATGAGGAGGAATCCCGGCACCACAATACTCGCATAACCAGCAGCATTGACAAAGAAACGGAAGAGCCAGAAGTCCCCCCAAGAGTCCTGCAGGGCGGGGGCAATCTCTGCACCAGCAGCCATCGTAGGGAGGGAAGCCAGCACGAGGGGAAGACAAAAATCTGCAAAGAGAGAAAGAGGCAGGTGGTGGGCTACTGGTATATGGCCAGGTCCACTCTGCATGCCTGCAATACCTCCCAACCAGCAGGCAGCACCCAGACCACCCTGGAAGGACAACAGTGATGCTGTCAGCATGTGGAGTAGGAAAAGCCCACTGGAGTTGAAAAGCATAGGCTAAACATCTTTGTTTGCTTCTGTTAAAGGTGTTTGCTTTGGAACAGCTGGACTTAGAACCTTGGATTCCCAGGATTAGAGAAAACACTGCTGTAACCATCTGCTTTTGACAACACCCTTACTCCAAAGGCAAGGAGCACCTCACACCTCACCTTTAGAGGTTAAACTTTAGCACAGCTCTTGAGTGGTAAAAGAAAAGGTCACTGGATGGAAAAATCAACTCCTACCTAGCAGCTCATGTTTCAAGCCTGTGGCCACGAGCAGCCATCCTCTGGGAGCAAACAGTTCAGAACTCTCCCCTCCAGCTGCACCAGGTGAATGGAGGGGAGGCAGAGGTTTGGGCTGCCAGCCTCCCTCACCTCTCCAGGCAGCCCTGGAAGGCAGCATGCCAAGGCATTCCCCGCAGCTCAGAGGAAATTACCAGGGTTCACCCACTTAGCAAAACACAGCCAGAAAGCAAGGCTGAAAAGGAACTTTCCTAGCAGCTGGCTGGTTGGAATTTTACCAGGACTATCCAATAAGGTATAGATGGTATTCTTCAACTACAGCCATAGGAAGTGACCTAGCTAACTGTAAAACAGCCTTAATAGCCCTTAAAGGAGTTCTTCCCTCCACTGTTCCCTTCCTCACAGGAGCAAACCCGCAATATTCAGGGGCACCAGGTACTCAACAGAATGAGCAATCAGGCAAGAACTTCCTACACCCAAGCCCACCTGCATCCTCCTGTCACACACCAAGCTGCAGATTCCTGCATCAGGGTAGAAGGTCTCCCTGGTCCATGCTCCATCCCTGCCCTGTTTTCACAGTGGAGAAAGCCTCCCCATTGCCTTCGGGGCCCCATAATTGTGCTGTGGGCTGGCTACATAAATACAGACCAGAAAAACTCTAAGCTCCTGTGACTGAAAGGGATAGAGATGTTTTATCCCAGAAACAAACAAGTCAGAGGAATTTAGGCCCTGTTTAGGGGTGTACCAGGCTTAAATATTGTATAGCTGCAACCTCTGGTAGCCCTCACACAAAACTCAAGAGATTTACAAATTTAAGAGCTTTAAAAGCGAGGAAGTCCCCTCCCCTCCAACCTCTTGTCCCCTTGGGAAAGGCCTCAGGGGCTTTTCTTACTCTCAGTTGCTGTGACCAGGCCCTTGGAGTCCAACAATCTGACTTAAGCCGAGGCTGTGTTTCACCCAGAAATCTCCCTCCTGTGCCTTAAAGGACACAGAAATTCCCAGCCCAGGGAGAAGTGCAAACAGCTGGGGGTGGGTTTCTGTGCATGCTTTCTATTCCACTCCCACTCTCCCCCCTTGAAAAGACAATTTGACATGACCATCCCATCTCTCCTGCTGCAGGAGCACCATTGCAGGCCCTACAGGTGCAGTGGGATGCAAGAACAGGGTTTAGCACTGGCACCTGGGGCTGAAGCTGCCGACGTGCTCCTGGGTTTGCCTGCATTAAGTAACCCTGGCTGATGGCAGGGTGCAGAAAAGTCCACAGCTTTTGCAGAAGTCAGATATAAATGGCAGGATCTGTTGCTACACTCATGGGCCACGTCTCCAACCTGACAGGGACCGCAAGCTCTGTCAGCTCGACTGCTCCTGCTGTCACCCCGCAGCGCTGCCGTGGGAGGAGAACCAGCGCCGCTCTCCCACAGCGACCGTGAAGAGGAGGCTGTGGAGGGACAATGGCTCTCTCTATGCCTGCGCTAGCAGTTCCCAAGCCCCTAGAACTGACTCAGTGCAGCAGGCCCTGCCCTCGCCGCCGAGGCTGGCAAGGAACAGGGACGCCAGTGTTACAGGTAGAGAGCGGGGGGGCCGAGCAGGCGGCGTGCCAGGCATGAAAGGAGCCTCAGTGTGGGGCCTGCGGAACAGGCTGGCAGCCGAGACGACAGGGCCGCGACTACCAGAGCCGAGCCTACAGAGCCGGCCACTGCTCGCCCGGGCACAGCCAGGGCAGCTCTCCGAGGCACCGCTTCGGAGCCGGGCTGGAACCAGCCGCTCTGCCGGGGATGCAAAATTTGGGCGCCGGGAGGGAAAAGCATCCCTGCCGACAAACCCCGCTACTCCTGAGCGCCTCTCCAAGCGCTTGGAAGGGCTGAGGTCAAAACCAAGCCTGGAGCTGACAAGTCCACGGCCTGTGCTTACAGCTCGGGGTCCCGTGTCTGCTCCCTGTCCCTGTGCCCTGCACGCCTGCCTGCCATTGTCCCCCTACCAAGACCGACCGCCGCCCCTGCCAAGGGGCCCCGAGCTGGGGCACTGGGCCCCGGCTCCTGCTCTCGCCAACCCCGGGGCGCCCCCGCGCCCTCCTCCGCGCCCCTCGCCACGGTGGCACCGGGGCATCCCGGGGGCA
>VWZG01006860.1:369333-424928 GCA_013396735.1 Grallaria varia
CCCCCGCCCGGCGGGCGCGCTCGGGCCCCACAGCGGCCCCTGCCGCTGCGGAGGGGCCACGGCGGCAGGAGCGGGGCGGGATGGCAGCGTCGCGGAGCCACGGAATCGTTTAGGGTGCAAAAGCCTTCTGAGATCATCGAGTNCGCCCTGCGGCCACGTTCGCAGCCAGCGGGCCGGCAGCGCGGCGGTGGCCCGTAGCCCATGCCCCAGACCCAGCCGGACCCGCCCTCCGTGCCGACCCCCGCCCGGCCTCGCCGACCCACCTGCAGGCNGGCCGAACAGCATCATGTCAAGCAGACTGTGGCACTAAGTGCCACGTCCAGTCTCTGAACACCTTCAGGGACAGTGACTCCACCCCCTCCCTCGGCAGACAAGGTCCAGTGTCGCCATCACCCTTTCCGAGGGGGAATTCTTTCTAATGCCCAGCCTAAACCTCCCATGGTGCAGCTTAAGGCTGTGTCCTCTTGTCCTATTGCTTGTTACCTGGGAGAAGAGGCCAACCCCCACGTGGCTACAACCTCCTTTCAGGTAATTGCAGAGTGTGATACGGTCACGCTTGAGCCTTTTTTTCTCCAGATTAAACAATCCCAGCTGCCTCAGCCCCTCTTCATAGACTTGTGCTCCAGACCTTTTGTGACCTCCATCATCCTTCTCTGGACACATTCCAGCATCTTAGTGTTCTTCCTGAAGTGCAGGCCCAAGAACTGGACACAGGACTCAAGGTGCAGCCTCACAAGTGCAGGGAGACTAGTGCCCTAGTCCTGATGGCCATACTATTTCTGATGGCCATACTATTCCTGGTTCAAACCAGGAGCCCTCGAAACTGACCTTGTCAGCCCCGTGACTGCCCCCTCCCAGCTGCCAGCCCTGCCCCGGGCACACGCCACAGCTGCTCACAGTGGTGGGCACTGCCCCGGTGCTGCAGGGCAGGATAGGGGCCGTGTCCACCTCCATCCCTGCAGCTCTGCTCCCCCATCCCAGCCCTGGGCATGGCTGCAGGGCCAGATGCAGCCATCAGATTGCCACCCAGATAAGTTTTACAAGACATAATTTTAAAACAAATGGTTTTATTTTATAATAACAAAAGGTGCAGAGCACTTGTTTCTGTCTTTTTCCTTTGCTTCCAGCTGCAACCGTGGCCCCACTACCCCCCTCTGCCCTGTCATTCCTGCTTTGGGCAACCCAGGAGTGCTTCATGTGCCCTGTGAAGGTGGCACTGAAGCAGCCACACAGGTTTGCAGCAGAGTTGAGGCCCTGCCAGAAGGAAAGAGGCAAAGATTCAAAAGAAACATAATCCAAACCAGGGCTGCTGAAGACACCAGACAAGCTCCAGAGAAGCCTGTGAGGTGCCCTCGCTGCTTTCCTGGAAGCATTCCCTTACAAGAAGGGAGGAAGAAGACAAAGGCTCTCTACAGAGCATCCTGGGCAATTGCACCATCCAGAATTTGTCCAAAACAATAGCAGCTGCTCCCAGGCAACAAGTTGGGAATTTCCCTGGCTGAGGTGGGGTCAGGTGGGCTCAGTACCTTCATTCCCATAGCACCTTTGAGCTGCTGGTTTCCTAATGCTCCTCTGGCTGGAGAGGGGCCAGGGAAGGGTGCTGAGCTGAACAACAGAAAGATTGTGAAGTTAACACTGCCATTTCCTCTGCTTTCAGTCTGGGGGAATCTAAAACCAAGGAAAGACCCATGTCCTAAGTTTTTAGCACCCTTCCAAGCCAGGAGACCCCCAGGATCTTTTGTTCTCTTTGCAAAAGAGGAAACCACAGCACAGTGAAGCTGCAAGATGTCAGGCACAACGGGAGAAGCAAGGATCGACAACCTGGTCTTCTGGCGTCTCCAATGCTCGCTCTTCAGCCCTGCAGCCAGATGCTTGACAGCACAGCGTGGGTGTAGAGCACCAGGCTGGGAACCCCCAGTCTCAGCTCTGAACACTAGAAAGATTCTGCAAGTGGGGAAACCCCTGTGCTCCTACTCACCTTCTGTGATGCAAAAGACCCAAGGGAGCAGTCAGACTGGGGAAACCCCTGCAGCCCTCATGTCCTGGGCCCCTGGTGTAATGCTCAGTCTCCTGATGCTACGGGGGTGCAGGGTGGGTTAGATCACATGAGACTGCAGGTGCCCACATCAACAACGAATGTTTATTAGAGTGACTATAGACTCTCCTCACCCCACACTTACTCTGATGATGTTTGGGGGTGCCAGAGGATGCTCCATCCACCCTACAGTGTGAAAACGAGTCCTCTCCTGCTCCTTCCCTGTGTATGCTGGAGACCCCCACAAGTCAGACCCATGGCCAGGAAGGGAAATTCAGTCCTGCTGCAATGCACAGATACTAAAAGAAAAGCCTCTCCTGTGTAGTGTTCATAATGCCACTTTCTTCCATCTGGGAAGGCAGTCTGAGGCCAAAAAAACTTTTCCAAAGGGCAGAGGGGTGGGGGCATAAGTCTCCCAGAGTGACACTGCTCCTACGGAACTGAACTGTAGGCAGGCAAGGTTCCAGCAGGCAGCAGGGCAGCAGCACGGAGCAAGAAGTCAGCCCGATGGGCCAAAGGAATCCAGCTGCTCATTCAGAGCACACAACAGGCTTCCCTGAGATCTTCAGGTCATCGAAGGGCAGCAAGGCGAGGAGCTGCAAAGACCAAGGGTATGGACATGTAAGGATCCAGGGTTATGCCTCCACCGGGCTGGGGTAGGGGCCCAAACCTCTCCCCCACCCAGCCCTGCAATGTCCCACCACCCTAGGGAAGTGCAAAGAAACCCTATCTGGGCTTTTCCTAAAGCTTGAGGCAAAAGGCCTCCACACACCCCCAGAGCCAATGCCTGCATCCTACAGGGAAGGATTTGAACCGATAGAAACTTCCCCTAGGAGCTCCCCCCCAAATCATCTGACTCCTGCACCCCCTGCCACAGGCCCGCACCCACAGAGACTCACATCGTCATTGCCATCAGCCAGGTCCTGGGCTGTCTCATTCTCCATGTTCCTCAGCAGGGTGTCAGCTCCAGAGTGTGAGAGGATGGCAGCAATGGCAGCATCCTTACGGCCCACGGCCAGGTGGAGCGGGGTGCACCCGTTGTACATCTGGGCATCCACATACGCCCCATTGCGCAGCAGGAACTGGACAGCCTTGCGGTTGTGGCACTCCACGGCCAGGTGCAAGGGGGTCTTCCCGCTTGTACCCTCCTGCAACCCACAGATCACAAGGATGGAGGTGCAAGTCCCCTAAGTTGGGCCCCGCAGCACCCACCCACACCCCACTGACAGGGTGCAGAGGGGACAATCCCCACCCTGACTGCTGTTACAGCACCCAACAGCCCCTCAAGGACCTTTACTCTCTGCTCCCTCAAAATTCAGTGCCTCTAAGTTTCACAGCAGTGCCTCCCCAAGGCTGAAGGAAGTGCCCAAGAAAGAGACACACTGGCCCAGCCTTGCCAAAACATCACACCATGCCTAGTCTTACCCGAACATCAATGTTGGCACCACTCTCCAGCAGCAAAGACATCATCGGGATGTTCCCCTTCAAGGTGCTGATGTGCAGACAGGCCAAGCCTGTGATGGAGAGGCAGAAGAGAGAGCCACAGTAAGCCCCGACCACCCCATGGCACACCAATCCTGGGCCCAACGCCCACTCTGCTGTGCTCCAGGATCCCTGCATACACAACTCACGGTCTCTACCCCTAGCTGGCCACCAGCTCTTCCCTGGTCTTACCTTGCCAGTTCTGGAGCTGCAGGTCCTGGTGGTGCCTGTGGGGCTGAGCCGTGTCCTCCAGTGGGGCTGTGCCTTCCAGCAGCTGCTGGGCACACTGCAGGTGCTGCTGCTCACAGGCTAAGTGCAGCGGGGTGTTGCCATTGCGGTCCTGCAGCCCGGGGTTCACTCCCTTGTGGATCAGTGCCTGGATCACACAGGGCTGCTCCAGGTACACAGCAAGGTGGAGCGGGGTCTGGAGAGACATTAGGAAAAGGGAGGATGCCTCACAGAACACCAGGTGTGACGACCCACACCAGTACACAGGAGTCAGCCTTGCCACACAGGAGACCACCATCCCTGTCCTGAAGTTCTGTGTGGCTGACACTGGCGGGGTGCAAACGGCTTGCTGTCCCCCCTGCACCTCAGCTCAGAGATCATCTGTGGGGACACATCTCACTCTCCCAAGTTATCTACACCGCCACATTCAGGCCGTGTCTGCTCCCACCAGTCTGGGGCTGACTGCAATGCCTTGCGGCCTTGCAAAAGACCCTTTCACCCCACAGTGTGGGTGCTGTCACACCTCTGTCTCAGGGTGTCTCTGCTACCCCTTTTTCCCCTCCCTGCAAAGGGGCTGCTCACATGGGAGCAGATCAGGGGGCCTGGGGAAGGGGCAGATGGATTGGGCACCTATCCAGGGAACAGCCTGTGACACATCTCTTCCTCCCATCTTTTGCCTATCACAACTGCATACCTGGAAAAGATCATTTTGGATCTCCAGCACCTCCCTGGGTAGCTGAGCAATGCAGCAGAGTGCTACAGCTGGGACACAGTGGATAATGGCAAGATGAACCAACCTACAGAGGGGATAAACAGGACAGGAAAAAATAAAAACAAAAAATGAGTCCCAAGTGCCTTCACTGTTGCAGGAAGGAATAACCTCCCTGCCTCCTCCAATCCCCTTCCCACCGTCTCAGAGATCCTCCATCCTGCCATCTCCCTGGGGAAGTTCGGCAAAAGATGAAGGCAGTTACATGGCCTGAGGCTCCCCAGGGCAGTCCTTCATTCTGATCCCTACAAGAAACAGACCCTCCTTTCCCTGCTAAGTCCTCCCTAGGACCTCACAGCATGCATGGAGCTTAGACCTGCCCTGTTCAAAGCCAGGCCTCCAACTGGTGCAGGTCCAAAGTGCTTTGGATGTGTTTCCCAGAGCTCAGGGGCCAGGTTTGGCAGCTGTGGAGGGAGGTTTGGGCTCTGGCAGCTGCGCGGGGAATTCCAGTTCCCTACTGCCAGCTGCGCACTGTACTTCCGCTTTCCCCTCTGTGAAGGCAGCAGGAGCACAGTGCTGGTCCAAGCTCACCTGGCATGGCACAACCCCCATGCCAACTGATCTGCTGGTCCACACCAATTTCCTCTTCTCTCCCCCACATCCTTTCCTTCCAGCACTGTTGTGGCAGGGCTGGCATGCAGCCTGCCAGCACAGAGGGACATCAGATGTGCAGCTGTCAGAGTTTGGTGGCCAGCAGGGAGCCCTAGTCCTCAGGACTGTGGCCCCCAAAGCCACAGGGCGGCCGGCAGCCCAGAGTCATCCAGTCCAAGGAGAGGTTTTATTTCCAGCCAGCCCCCACACAGTCAGAACAGAAGTGAGAGCACAATGGAGGCAGAGCCGAGAGGGAATTTCCAGTCTCCTCCACCAACCTGCTGTGCTTCCGGCCCCCCTTTCACTGAGGGACCATCCTCCCACCACAGGGCAGCCCCCTTGGGGCAAAACCCTCGCCATGGTGGGCAGCATCAAGGAACAGGCAGCAGCTCCCACTCTGTAGAGCATGGTGGGCATGAGCTGAGGCTCCTGCCATCTCCTCACTGCTGTCCCTAGTGGCCTCTGGCAGGGATCAGCTCCAAACTAAAGGTTGGGCTCTAAGCAAGATTCTGCCACCCATGCTGCTTTGGTTGAGGCAGACGGGGCCAAGGGATGGAAGGTGAGAGCTGTGCCAGCCTTTACAAGACACCTCACTTGCTGGACAGCCCGGCTTTGGGATGCCACTTGCGATGTGGGGGATAGAGAACATCCCTCCACGGGCAGGAGAGCAACACTTGGCCCTAAAGCATTGCAGAAAAGAAGGGTTGGGGATGTCTTCTTGCCAGTTGCAGAAAGGATATTGCTGTGCTGAGAAGCTCAGGGGCCAGGCCCCAAAAATGTCCTTTATTTGCCTCCTTCCAAATGCTGCTCAAAGGTCAAGCCAGCACTTGGGACCCTAGGGACCTTCAGCTGAGTCCCCATTTTGAAGGCAAAACAAGGTCAGTTCCTCTCCGCTCTGCTTCAGGAGAGAGGCTGTGCGCAACAGAAGCTTTGTCGCAGGGGAAGCCTCAGGTGATACTGCAGTAGGGAATTCCCCACTGGAAGGAGGGGCTACCCACATTTGCCTCTGCACAGCCATGGAGTGCCCCGTCACCACCAGCACTCCCAGGACAGGGGAAAGAGCTGCAAGTAGAGGCCATATAGCCACATGGGCAAGCTCTGAGCACCCTCGGTGGACCAAGGGGCAGAGGCACAGCCAAGGGGCCCAGGCCAGGAGTGAGGGGATCACCTGCAAGAATACCCTTCCCCTCATCAGGCTTTTGCTGACCCTGGCCTGGGTATGATCCAAGCAGGGAGACTCCCTGCTGGGTTTTGCATCAGGCCCCCAGTCCCTGTGGCAGCACTTGTGCTGAGGTGTCCTTTGCTCACTTACAGGGACAGTCCCTATTTCTCCAAACCTGCACCCAGGCACCACATGCAGGAGCAGGCCACAGGATCTGCCTTTTTCAGGTATGGCAAAGATAAGTCTGCTCAGACAGGGGACTTTCCAAGGCAATTCAGCGTGAACTTTAAACCGCTGCTGCTTTCACTTTCCAGAGACACTCTGGGCTCCCAGGGGAAAAAGCAGTGCCCAGGGTTTTGTCCCACGGAAGGCAGCCCTTGTACCCCAGGAATCCCCCTGGCCCCTCTGCCACTACCCACACCACACCACACTGTCACATGGGGACAAGTGGGGCAGTCATCCTGTGGAGGTGGAAACCCCCTCCACCACTGCCGGTACCTCACTCTTCCTGGCTTACATGCCTTTGCAGCTCAACAAGGCAGTGGAGCTGCTCGGGTCTGGGCTGACACTGAGCAAGTTTGGACATCCATGGTGCAGAGGTGATGTGGGTGACCATCCTCACCTGGCCGGAGCCCAGGCTTTAATCTTGCAGCTGAGATGTACCTGCTCTGTAGGACTGCTTTCCCCTCTCCCCTGTCCTTCTCCACCCGGTGCAGCCTCCTCCTGAGCTTTCATTTCTGCATTTGTTCCTCCCTTTCCTCATTGCCAGCCCTCAAGTTCCTGAAATGGCTGCAAGAACCGTGAGCTACTCGGGGGAATCATGGCAGGGCCAACAGGCTGGGATGAGCCCACCAAGAGCACATGTGCACTGAGGCACTCCGTGCCATGGGCAGTGACGCCAACCAGCAATTGGGATTGTCTCCTGCTAACCCAGGAAACTTCCTATGCTCAGGAGACCTGAGACACAGGCATCGTGCCAATCTCCATTTCTTCTGGCTGAGGCTATAAGCACAACTCTCTCTGTGCCACGGCAGCCGCAGATGGGCTGCTGCTCTGTGCTGGCACAGAGTGTGCATAGCTGAGCCCTAGAGCCAGGGCACGGCGATGGAGAGATACCCACTTGCTGCCGGACACCGCTCCTCACCCAGCCATGCCAAGTGCCTTTGCCAGAACAAGCCCTCCACCCTGCCATGCTCAGACCCATGCCCGTCCCTGGCCTGCCTGCCTGCACACCTCTCCTGTGCCTTGCTCTGCTTGACTGCTCCCTCCCTCGCCATGCTCCTGCCTGCAAGTTCTCCTGGCTGCAACCAGGGGGGTGGGTGCCCAGCAGGAACTTTCAGAAAGGGCAATGGAGTTTTGGAAAGGACAAGGGATGGAGGAGCTGTGGGCAGGGGAAACATGGCAGGAGCACAGACTGCTGGGTTCATTCTCAGCATTTCCACTCGCTCACCAGCTCCATCCTGGCACAAAAGAACTCGGCACTCTGAATCACAAAGGTCCCACGGGCACAGGACATTCCTGGCATAAAGTGATCTAGCAGTCATCAGAGAGATAACAACCCTGGAGCAGAGAGATTGGGGCTATCCCTGGGGATGTCCCTTGGTCTGAACACACCATGCCCATAGTGATGCTAGTTTACGTACAGTGCTGTCCATCTCCAGCTTCTGAGTCACCTCAAGGGTCCAGTAGGAAAGTTTTCACACATGAGGATCTGAGACAGGAGAACAGGGTAAGAGTGATACCCAGCTCTGACACACAAGCAGAACTGCTGAAGTCCCACCAGTTCTCTGGCTATCCTTTTCCACCTCTCTAGGAAAGGGTCTGACCATGCAGATCCTCCTATCTGCAGAGCAAGACACCTTGTTCTCAAAGCAGACTCTCCCTTCACAATCGCACCCCAGAACAACCTAAGACATGGGATCCAGCATTCCATTGAATTTGCTTTGACAATTTTTTCTCCCTCTCTAGATAAGGTCCCCGTCTGCACGAACAGTTCACTCCCAGCTCCTTATTTTGGCTGAGTGGAGCATTAGGAAATCATGCAAACAATTCACACAAGAGAAACTTGTTCAGGGGAGGAAATGGCCCTAGCAGCAATAGAGAGGAGAGCGAGGGAGGAGGAAAACAGCAGGGGAATTCCACGCTTACCCTGCTCTCCTGTTCCAGGCCTGTAACCTGCACTGCTAACCGCTTCCTCAGCCATCAGCATGAACCTCTGCCAGCACAGTTCCATCCTGTCCTGCAGCCCTGAGCCAGCCCAGCCTGGCTCCCTTCCTCCCCTCACACCAAAGAGATGCTGCCCTGCTCCATAAGCTGTTCCTGCCCTGGGTCTCCTGTTCTGTGGGTTTCTTGTCCCCTTGAAAGGGCACAGCTTGAGTTTCCGTGGAGAGGGGATGGGATGGGATGGGACTGGAAGGAGGTTGTGTCTAGCAGGATGCAAAGCCCCTTCAGCCACGCTGGGTTCAGCATTCCTGATCTCCAGTCTTGGCAGCAGCTGCTTCCCAGCCTGCTGCTGCTGGAGCCCGAGGGAAGGATGGGAACCGACAAGTGAGCAGAGGAGACAGCCTCACCTTTCCTGAGGTGCTCTGCAGAGGGTTTGGTCTGGGTGCTTGCAGATGAGGGGTGCTGGAGGCTGACTGGGAGGAGAGGTATTGCAAGAGGGCTGTGGGTACCTCATTTTACAGTGAGGCGGAGAGGAAAGGGAGGAAGGTAGGGAGATGAAGGTGCCCCAACAGCACCTCTGGCCTCACACGCTCTAGACCCTGCATGCACCCACACATTTGAGAATTTTGCTCCATTTCTGAGCAGATGGTGGGTCTAGAACTGCAGAAGCACTAAACATCAGATGTATGTGGACTGCTTCCTGCAAAACAAGGGGTCTGTCCTGCGCTATCAGTGCATGGATGGGCCAAGCCAGAAGGCAGGTCAGCCCATCCTAACAGGTGCCAGTCACAGTCTGAGAAGCAAGACAAACAGTTGCAATAGAAGCAGCAAACATCCCACAAGGTCCATTGACCATGGTAAATCCATTTCAAACAGAACAAACTCCCACTCTCACTCATTAGGAGGCAAATACATTCTACAGTTTCTGTACACACAGGGATATCTTGAGGTCAGAACAGCCTCTTACAAGAGGACCGTGCCTGGACTTTGCCAGAGCCTGTACAACACACCCTAGCAATCATTTACAGCCCAGCACTTATCCTCACTGCCTCAGGATTTTCTCTTAATGCAGCAGGAGCCATGGGTTTAGGACACTTCAGGGCCCTCCTTCAGCCCTGTATCTGCCTCAGACAGAGGGGCTTCCCAACTCTGTGACACAGAGGACATCCTACGCAGCTCAGCGAGAGGCACTCTGTGACCACTCTCACAGCTCAGACCCCACAGCCTCTCATCCCACACAGTCACATGTGACTCCTCATTTATGCACATTATACTAAAAAAAAAAAACCCAAACCCAAACCAAGAAAAAAATATACATTTCTTTGTGTAATTTAGCTGAGCTCAACCCTTCCCCAGCAGCCGCCAAGCCTGCCTGCAGAGTGCAAGGACTTGAAGTCCTCCCCACCTTGGCTGATCTGTTACAGCTGGGCATCAGGCTTCTGCATCCCAGGACATGGAAATTTCCAGCCATTCTTTCCCTTCCCCTGTGCTGAAGTTCCCTGTGTCTCTCCCTAGCTCAGAGTCAAACCTTGGCAGGTGGAAACTCTGAAGAAATTTCCTCCAAGCTAGGCTGAAGTCATCCAAACAGAGAAAAAAAAATCTCTTCTTGCATGCACAATCTGAGAATGCTGTCTGGACTTACCCACTTTACGCCAAGGCTGTATGCGTGTGACCCTTGAGACAACCAGCAACTTCTGGGGCATCCCAAAGGAACTTGTGCAGAGCTTCCTGCCCTCGCTTGGAGGGGCACCAAGCCCTCTCCTGTTTACCAAACTCCTGAGCACATACAAAGGAAGAACCCAGGGGACAGGGAGCTAGACACAGGAAGGTCTCTTCTCCTTCCTGCTAGACCAATGATAGGACTTACTTTCTTCTCTGCCCCACAACGGTAGCATGCTAGGGAGAAACTGGGAATAGACTTGAATCCTGGCAATCAGGGAAGGTGGTTTTCAAAGTTTTTGACCTCTGGTAAAACCAAGACCATGCCAGCTTCGCATTGATTGTGGCCATCCCACTGCTGGGCAGCCATGAACAGCCTAGCCCAGCAAAGCAGGGAGACTCCCAGTCTGACCAGCAACCAGGTGTGCTCTCTGCATCAGACTTCTTTAATCCCAAGTCACTCCAGTCCTCTGCTTCTTTTTCCTTCTTTCACAGTGACGTCCCCTTGCTGTCTGAGCATTTCCCTAGGTACACACACTGGGATGCAGGGCTACAGGAGTTCAGCAACACCCCTCTTCAGCAGGACAAGCATTGAGTAGGCAGCCATGCTGCAGCAGACAGCCTGAACAGGGACAACCTCTATTCCCCTGCTCAGGGAAGATCTCTGGCACAGGGTTACATGAGTTGGGAGGGTTATGACTGGCACACATTGGTATACAGTTTGAAGTGGTCCCTCAAGATAAACCTACGTGCTCAATGGCTATCCAAGTAGGCGAGGGCTCAGCAGAGAAGGCCCCTTTGCTACCATCATGTGGAGAAGAGCTCAGAACATCACCTCCCATGGGGCTCCCATTTGACTTGATCAACTGTCCCCAAGCCCTTGTTAAGGCATCTGAGCCTGCAAGTCACTGGCACGTGATTTCTTATCAGCAGATGGGGCAGCACTTGTCTCTGGTGGAAGGAGGAAGTCAAGCTTCCTCTGCTCCCCTCCCTCTGTGAAACATGCACCCAACCAAAACCACTCAGTCCCATTTTCCATCTGAAGGAGGCTGAGGTCTCTCTCCTGTGACTGAACTGGGGTCCCCCTGACCTTCACCCCCGCAGAGGGACTGCACTGCTTTGCATACAGAGCCCCATGCAGAAGACAGTCACTCTCCTGTGGGGGCGCAGCCCCCAGCCTTTCCATCACCGTGGCATCAGGTACCAATGGCATAAATTGGCATGTGACCCAAGGACCAGCATGGGCACAAAGGAAAACATGTTTTTTTAAGACAGTCCTAGAGAGATGACTCTGCTTCATTTCATATACTGGCAGATGTTGACATAAGCCCAAGCAAACAGGGAGGTCCTTCCTTGTGCTGGAACACAACAGGTGATCCCATCACACACCATTCCACCTCGAAGCCACCATAGTCACTCCTTTCCTAGGATGCTGGACTTGTGCATCTGCCTGTTGAGGCTGGGAAAGAGGGGGTTTCTTTAGCAAATCCTAACAAAAGTTGAGGTGCGATGGAGACTGGGCCACAGCTGCCTGCAGCCTGCTCAGAGCTAGCCATGTCTACAGCTGGAAAGCCCCTCTCTTCACTTCCATGCAGTACCATTGGGACCCAATTCAGCAGAAAAGGAGCTTGTTTATATGGAAGGGATGGATACTTGGAGGAGTACTGGGCACAAGGAAAAGATGGATGCTTGGAGGAGATTGTTTGAGCTTGAGTGCACAGGGTTTGCTCTCTATCTGGCCACAGAATAAGCAGGATACATATCACTGCCCTAAGTGCTCCCACCACCTTCTGCCTGCCATGCCGTTCCTCATCCTTGACCTCTTCTGCTGTGCCAGCTCAGCCGCTCTCTCTTGGGAACTGATGTACCAGTGACCAACTACTGTAGCTCTGACTTCCCCGAGGAAGAGGGGCTGCCTGTGGTACTGAGGAGATGTGGAAGGGATGAAATTTGGGCACACAACTCTTGGAAGACAGAACCCATGAATTACACCCGCCACCACACCCCCATCTGCCCTGTTAGCCATTTCCTTCCTGCCAAAGCAAGACTCCTAATTTTCAGCACAGAAAGAGCCAGTTTTAGCCACATTGCTTCATCCCGCCTGGGTTGACACTCCTCTCCCATGGAGGCAGGCAGGGAGGTATCCAAGGAGGATCCTGTTGATACTCCAACCGCCCAAGCACATGTTCCTCACCTCTGCCTCCACCTCCTGTACTCCCCCCCGTAAGTGCCAGACAGACAAACACAGGCACACCTTAGGATGGCACAGGTGGGTGACCCTGTGTGAGCTATGGACAATGAAGATTTTTGTCAGATGGAGATCCAAGACTTTTGTCAGCTCCCTTTGTGCGACCCCTGTGTTCCTCTCCGCTTGGTACCAGCCAGAGCACCTGGAGAAACAGGAACTACTTGGCCAAAACCCCTGAACTTTTTGTATTTCCAGAATTAAAATTACAGTCAAGTGTTGTGGCCTAAGTCTTCTGAAATATAATGACAGTGTGATTTTAATTCTCTGCCTGGAGCTGTTTCATAGCAGACATTTAAAAAAGGCACACAAGGAAATGCGCTGCTGACAGAGATGAAAAGAAGAAAAGAAGCCGATGGGTTTGTCTGGCTGGATAAAAGGGATGTAGCCTGTGGCCATCTGATCCCTTCTCTCTGGGGACCTTCTGTCACCGGATGAGCAATTGCTCCATAGACTTTACTATCAGCCCTGACTTGTTTTCGTATACAAACCCACTGGGAGTTCAATGAATCTCTGGGTGCTCACAGTCCCCATTCGCATCAACCTGAGTGGTGGATGTTCAGCACTTCTGCTATAAATGCCACCTACTCTGCCGCAGGGTCAGGAGGCGCAATAACAATAGTGAAGGCACAAATCCACAGCCTCACCATTCTAACCACAAGAATAGTTTGCATTTTTTCCCAGCCGTGGAAGGAGATCTCAGGAAAGCAGTCTCCTGCACAGACATGGCCAGCCCGGAGCTGTACAAGTTGTACCACCACCAGACCTTTTGCTCCCACCCTCACTCTTTACAGATTTCCTGTTCTAAACTGCACTGCGAGTGAGAGAAAACAAAAGAGTAACGGCAACTGTTTGGCAACCTCTCCAAGAATCTCTCCTGCCTACAGTAACCAAGACACCACTGCTTAATGTTTCCCCAGTTAATAAGATGTTTGTGTTAGGTCTCTCCAAGCAAGTCTGACAGGCAAAGGACTCAGCTCCCAAACAAGATAGCCCCAAGTACTAAGAGCATCTCCAAGCAGCTGCATCTATGGGGCTCACTAAAAAACAGTGAGTGGGGAGCCCTGGGCACACTATGACGGACAAGCCCAGGGGGCTTCCTGAAGCATTTCTTCCACAGCTCTGATTAAAAGACCCCTGGCTCTCTCAGTGGGCACCCTGGCTCCAGCGTTACAGCTGGGAAAATGGGTGCAGCTGTTCCATGGTGAGAAGCCCCAGAACGAGCCTGTAGATAAGACAGGACTAGAAAGTCTGGCTGGGGAACGTGGGAGGCTGGGTTTATTCTAACCTTGCCCAGCATGAGACTTCCAGCCAATCCTCAGAGCAGATCCCACAGTAAGCAGTAATGAACTAATTAGCAGAAGCACAGACTCCTTCCTAATGGGGAAGTAAACACTCAGGCTGTCTCCCAGCTCAGCTTCAGCTTCAATCCATATGTGCTCTGCGAGGCAAGGACAGTGCCTTCTTGCTACTCCCGCTACTGAAGACATTTGTTTTCTCCTGTCAGTGCCTCGGTTTCTCTTCCTCCTGCACCATTTCTCAGTATTAAACTCAAGCCTGGGTTTGGGGCAAAGCTTTGCCCTCAACTGTGTGAATGTTTCACTCATGCTCTGTGCGTACACTCATGATGAAAATCTTCCATCGAGGGAATGTACGACAGGAAAAAACGCTGTGATTAGCTGAAGGCAATTACCAGAAGCCAAACCAAACAACTCTGGCACGATGCCTTTGCACTTGAGAGGGCATTACGGATGTGGGAAGCCCCCCCTCATTAGAAGAAACACTTGTCTCCGTCACAGAGGCTCAGGAGGGCAGCCCCATATGGAGGTGTGCGTCACAACTGTGCCAGAAGCTGCAGCTCTGCGGGCACGTTGGCAAAGCAAGGCGATTCCCACCACTGTTCTTGGGTAGCTCGGTGGAGCAGCGTCTAACACAGCCATCCCTGCACAGCCAGCCTTGTTTCAGGTCTTGCCTACGTGCCATCTCACGCAGCAAAGCCTTCCCCACGGGGGAGGAAACCTTGCATTCTCTGGAGAAGGGACAGTGGGGGCGCTTGCTTCGCTCCCCCCTCTCCCCTAGTTGCTAGCAGCCCCACAGCAAGCGGAAGCTGGCTTCCTATGGCGGGTCCGTTCTGTGCCTTGCCAGCCCGGGGTGCATCTTTCTCTGCTCACCCGGCTGGACCTGGCCTCGGATGCCCCCGAGGCGGGTGGTCACCCACCCAAACCTACACCAGGGTGCCCAAGCATCCATGCACAGCAAGGCAAGGCGGGAGGCTCTCAGGACAGGGGGCTGGGGTGTCCCTCACAGCCCGGCTGAGCAGATGCTTCTGGGGAGAAGGATGGGGACCGCGGCGGACTCAAGGCTAGCGAGGGGCCAGGCCCCGGGGCTGGGGGGGTCGGCGCTCGCAGCTCGCCCGGGGGTCACTTACGTGTCTCCGTCCTCCGAAAGGTAGGTCAGCGCCTCCAGCTGCTGCCGGCTGAGCCCCTCGGCCGGCGGCGGCTCCTCGGGGCGGCTCCCCGGGACCCCCGGCAGCCCGGGCAGAGCCTCAGGCAGTGCTCCGGAGCCGTAGGGGGAATCCAGCCGCTCCTCGGCGGCGGCGGTCTCGGCGAGGGTCTCGGGGGCGGCGGCGGGGGGGACCTCGGGAGCGGCGGGGGTCTCTCTGCCGCCCGGCAGCGACCGCAGCGACTCGATGCCCGAGTCGCACTGCCCGTCCTCTCCCTCCCAGCCCGCCGCTTCCTTGCGGCACTCGCCGCCCGCCGTCCGCGACATGGCTCAGCGCCCTCCGTCCGTCCGCCCCGGCCCGGGTCCCGGCCCCGGCCCCGCTGCCAGCGCCGGGGGGCTCATGGCCGAAAAGCCAGCGAGCAGCGGCCGGCGCAGAGTCCAAGGCGCTGCGGCTCCGCCTCCGCCACCGCCTCCTCCTCCTGCTGCTTCTGCTTCTGCCCCTGCCCGCACTGACTCAGCCGCACCCGGCCCCGCCTACCCGGGATTCCCCTCGCCGCCGCCCCGCCGCGCTGCCTCGGCGCAACCGGGGGCTGTCACTTCCCGCCCGCTTTCTCCGGGGGCGGTGCGGGAGCGCCAGGAGCGAGAAAACCCACCCGTGGGCGCGGTGCGCAGGGCAGGGAGGCGGCCGCGCTGCACTTCCAGGCGCCAGGCAGTACGTGCCGGTGTACCCTGGACATGCCTCCTCCCCTGCCCTTTTGGTTTGGGCTCTTTAAATAGCAGGCAGGGTTGCCGGGGGTGGGAGAGGGGCCTTGTCAAACCGGGCGGTGTGTTGCTGAGGATGTTGCTGCTGCTGTATGCGCAGGTGCTGACTGAAGCCGCGGGCTCTGTGGCAAACGATATGGTGGATGTCACTTACTGGTAGCAGAGACAGGTGTGAACGAGACGTTTGCTTTTCCCACGTGCTACCGAGACACCTCCTCATCCGTCCTGCCTGTAGAGGCAAAGATGAGGAGGTCACTGCAGTTGGCTGTGCAAACCTCTTGGTTCCAGCCCCTTCCCACCACTTTTCTGTGTTGCAAATGGAGAGCCCAAAGCCCAGAGTAGCTGCCAGGGCTCACACAGGAGCAGCCGAGACACAGAGATCAAAGCTGAAAGTAGAAAGTCAAATGAAGGCCCAGGCCACTGCCCGTGAATAACTGACCAGCCTGCATTTCAGTGCTCTCCTTCCAATGCCAAAACTAGCTAGTGGTGTTCCTCATGGATCTGTGTAGATGTCATCTAGATACTTTCCAGGGTCCCAAGCAGTGGGCTTTCCTCAAAAGACAACCTAGATAGCTCTGAACACAGCTGTCACTTCAAAATCAGTTTCACTTTTTGCTTTTATTGCCTGACCTCACTTTCTATCTCTGCAGCGTGCTTGTCTTTCCAGTTCATCCCAGCAGGAGGGGAAGGATCTTATGCAGGGAAGCTTATCTGGGAAGAACTTGGTGATGGGTACTGGATGGGCTTGCACAAACCACATGCAAAGCACCAATGATTTCCCTCTCCCTCACTGCAGATGCTGCTTTGGGTTTGTGTCACTCTCCCAGCATTGGCTGCTAGGCCTGTGAGCATAGCCTGCTGCACATGAGAGCTGCTCATGAAAAGTGCCTCTGACCAGGCAGAAAGAAAGGTTCTGGAGTGTGGGAGCAGCAGGAGTGAGGCAGGTATGTCTCTTTTGGCATCAATAATTTCCAGTCACAAGTTTTCCTCCCACGCTCAGGATCTGTTTCAGTGTCTCCGGTTGTGTTCCTGGCACTGCCTAGATGCAAGACTACAATTACTAAGGGAAAGGAGCTTCTCCCACATCTCTCAGCTCTGTCCAACACCGGGTGGGGATCTGGGCCATATATCCATGCCACTCCCTCTCACACCCTGGTGGTGGCTGCATTCCAGCTCTCCCAGTAGCTGTTGTTCCTGACCGCCACATAGAATCTCTATTCTTTCACCTTTCCATACCCAACTGCTACTAGGTTACCCATCAATTACCTTCCAAAATGCCTTTGCCATTTTCTCTAGTAACACACTAGATGATATTAGAGATTCAGCTCCATCATGGAATGGTTCCTTGTACACTTTTGTATGAATAAAATGAGATAGTGGGAGAAATTTACCTTGGTCAAATCAGCACAAACCTGTGCAGTGATGCACAAAGATTTCATTTTTCAGTGAACTCATTGCTGCTTACCTTTGCATCAAGCAGCAGTCACACTTGATTATCTTGCGATGGCCTGTTGCAGTTGGGCTATAATGGGGATTCTGATTCCAGGGCTGGCACGTGTCCAGGAGCAGTTCAGCCAAAGCAAAAGCAGAGCGTCTAAACTAATAAACCCTGGACCAGCTCTGCAGGGAGGCAATTTGAGATACACCACTGGGGACTTTACTGTCCATTCCACTGCAAACTTTCTACACCTCTGGCTACCAAGCAGCCCCTGGAAGTGGCCTTCCTCTCCTGCTGATGTGAGTTCAGCTGGAACTAGTGATCTTGCAGCTTGCTTAAGGCGAGACTTAAATTTTCCTGAGCTCTCCCAGGACTGTGTTGCAATGGTTTGCTGCAGCTGAACTGTGGAGACCAGGCACACCCCACTTACATCAGCTATGCCACCCAGGCATCCATGGCCAGCCACTCTCTGCTCTGACCTTTCAACTACACCCACTAATGCCCAGCTTAGACACCATCTTCCAACACCCTTCTTCTTTCTGGGTGTTCTCCTAGTGACCCTTTGGACAATTTGACTGGAAAGCCTAAAAGTGGAACTTGGCCACTTTGCCCCATTATTTGCCTTCTGTTACTCTTTCAGCAGGGCTTGGGCTCTGTTTCATACTGTCTTCTAACGGAGCTTTTCTGCCTGGCTGTATAGGTTTTGGGCTTTGATTATTTTCAGAGGCTTTAAATACAGAAAGATATACAAATGCATATGGATATATATATATATATAATATTTATCTATAAAGTATTGGCAGAAAATGATAGAGGGATTAAAATACTTAAATATAACGTGAGGCCAATCTTGATGTTCTGATTTGCTTTTGAGGGTTCTAAAGCCGAAACTCTAATTGGGGACTCTCTCCAGTCCCCCTTATGATGTGGCACTTAAAATGATTAACACTGCAGGTAAAAACTATTCCCACTAGAGGTCAGTGCCAACACACGCTACTCAAAATAACCTCTCTGGCCAGCAGCGCGGCTCAGAAAGGCACTCCCGTAACACTGCACTGCCGGGAGCACCAGGACAGAGCCTGAATGCGGGAAGGAATCCCTAAGCGACCCCCAGGTACTGTCCCTGATAACGTCCTGTCCCAAACAGCCCTCTGATTTACTAAGTGAAGCCCAGGGCTCTGTACTTGACCACAAGCTCTGCCCACCTCAGTTGCAGCCTAGCTTGACTCCAGCATCTTCTCTGTTCTTTGAGCTGTTAGCTGGGTGAGGTAAGTTAGATGCAGGTGTAGGAGATGGAGAAAGGGAGATTATGACCAGTCTGTGTCTGTTTTGAGGGAAAATAATGGTACTTTAATTTTCAGCTGTGGTCCTCTGTCATGTTTAAGCAACATAGGCTACCTAAAATTGTCAGCAGTTATTATCACAATAATTTACACCAGGCAATATGACCGGTGCTTCTGATGTTGTCCACTGCACAGCTTTGGTCCCCCATGAGCACTGGGCTACCCTGTTCTCTGGGGATGCAGCCCTTTTCCCTTGTCCCCAGAATCAGAAATGCTGAGCCCGTAAGAAAGGTGCTAGATCCCCATCTGAGGAAGCTTCCACTGCATTCTCCACACCACAGATGTTGCTGGTCACCCCAAGCAGCAACCCTGACCTCTGCCTTGGGCTCCAGCCCCAGCTGAGAGGGCTCAGCTTTGGGTGATGGGATCTTCAGTGGAAGCAGAGGCCCTGGGAGAGCATGGAAAGCTGCAGGAAAGACAACAGACTCTGCTCTGACTGTGGTTCCATATATCTGACAGCAAATCAGCTCTGCAGTGCACCAAACAAGGTCACTTCACTTTCTGGCCTAACAAAGAGGGAACATGCCTTTTAAATATTCAATGCCTAGAAGCAAGGCCAAGCTTTCCAACAGAGCAGTGCAAAGCAGGTCCTCCTCAGGTACCAATTTTCTGGGGTAGTCAGCCCAGAAAGCACTGGCTGCCCTCTCCTGGTAAGTCTGGCAGAAGTCACAGGATCACTTTGAATCTCTCCAGGGATGCTGCTCCAGGCACCTGGTTGCTTTTTCAGTAAGGGATTATTTGCAGTCAGAGTTTTTCTCTTTGCAATCCATTCTGGATGACTCTTGTCCTTCTGCTGTGCACTCCTGTAATGTAGGGGAGCCATCATGCCAACGTGGTGACATAAACCAGAGCAGATCAGCTTTGCCTGCATGTGGAGGGTGGTCAGCAAGCTGCCCAGCTAACACCCTTGCTGAGAAGATTCCCACAGTGGACAGGGCAATTTCTAACTCCTTCTGTTGTCTCTATATGTGTGTATGAAGTTGGACAAGGAAGATTAATTCTTTGAATAGAGATCATACCGAACTCAGCCTGCTCTCAGCCATGTCATTCACTTTCACAGACAAAACGTGATCAATATAAAAATGCACAAAAAATCCTTGATCTTACAAAGTGAATTAACAAAAACCCCAGATATTTTAACAAAATTTCATTCTAAATGATATCCCTCTTGTGTGACTCCTATCAGCTTGGTGGCTGCAGCAGCAATGCTCTGTGCTTGCATCTGGGCAAATGTATGGCTGATAGGCCTTGCTATGTATTTACGTGTGTGTGTGCTCAGAGCTCTCCCAAAAGAGGTGGCAGATGTGGTTATTAATGGGAGGGGATGGCAGATGGTCTTGGAGAACTGATAATAAACCCATGCTTAAATAAATGGTGAAACTGTGCCCTAGGTGAGAAATCTTGTCACCTGGGGCTCTCTTTATAGCTAGTGAAGAGACAGACTCACTTCAAGAGGGTGGCTCTAATAACCTCTGTCTGGCCACACCACTTTAACGAAGAACGCTCCTCCCTCCCCATGGAATAACTGTGGAAGGCAGCACTCCATCACCAGGTTATCATTTATTCATGACTCTACAAGCACAGTTCATCAAGAAGAGACTATCCAAGACAAAACAAAAACCTCAACCATTCCTCAACTCACCTTGCCAGAGAGCACAGGACAGATGCTGAAAACACTCCATCCCTGGCTTCAGCATCACCATACTGGACCTGGGGGCCGTTAGAAGGGAGGATGGATTAACATTCATTTTTTAAATTGATTAATTTGATTAATTGATTCTGCTTGAGTTGCTTCCCACTTCACCTCAGCCCCTCACCACAGCCCTGCAACACCTCTACCCAGTCCTTACCTCCTAACAGTGCTCAGAGTGGCTACTCCACTTGTCCTTAGCAAGCTGCATGATGCTGCCAGAGGTATTACTAATCAGGCTTGACTCTGCTCTCAGGAGAGTTAACTCTCCTAGCTGCCAGACCGAATTAGAGCTTGTGTCTCTCCACACTTGCATCAGAGTGATTTGGGAACTGGTGGAGCTACACTACTGAAAGCAAGTGAGGAGCCCAGGCAGGGGCTAGGAAAGAGGAGCAAGCAGGGTAGCTGGCTCAGGGTGGCAGGGAGAGGAGATAGGTGAGTGAGCTGTTTAAATATTCAGGTGCTGAGCAGGAGCAGGTGGCCATCCCATGGGAGAGAGGAGCTCTCACACTGTGAATAAGTGATGAGCAAGTCTGTGTTGCCCAGGTGATGGGCATGAAGGAAACAGGATTGCAGCCATTCCCCAGGACCTTGGCCTCACTGACAGACCTGGCCTAAGCAATGGCCCCTAAGCAATGCAGACAGTCATGTCTTTTAGTCCCTTCACTAGAACAGCCTCCTCTCCCCTGCCTGCCCACTTCCACGGGGAGAGCGTGGTGGAGAAGGGATGCTTCTCCAAATCAGGGTATGTCAACTCCAACCGCTCAGCATGGGGAAGGCAAATTGCAACAGAAACCTACTTTCTGCTTTTAGGGAGGTGACTCCCAGGCCTGTAACTAGGGATACACTAAATTCTCTGAGCCATTAATTTTTGTGGTTTATTCCTTTCTGGGGGTGATGGGCCAAAAATCTAAGTCACAACAAAACATTTGCCAGAGGAGGATTTGGCTCAGTTTCCAGGTATTTGAGGTGGTTGCTGCTGCTCTGGAGTTAAATTGGACAAAATGTTCTGAGGACTGTCAAACAGCATCTGGGCAGTGCTGAATCTGCTTTTCATTTCTAGGGGAGATGTGGCTACTGCAGAGAGGAAAGTGATTTAACCTGACCCAGAAACCTCTGTAGAGCCTCACAAATAATTGTGATTATGACAAAATAGACTCTCATGGGGCTGGATGGAAAATAAGCAAACTGCACACAGGCAATGTGTTGGGATAGGAAGGATCAGAGCAGGGATCAAGGAGTTTTCAATGATAGCAGTTCTATTCTGTGAAATGTGCCCCAGAGCAGCAGCTACAAACCCACCTACTTCATGAGGTTTAAGACTCTGAGTGTTTGTGGACAGCAGTCATGGTGTGTACCTCCGTTAGAGATGCTGAACAGAAACTAGTTCCCCAGTCATAAATTAGTGACCCCCATGGGTTTTCTTCCCACAACAAAGAAGGCACACCTGGATCTTCTCCCAGCAGACATGAAGTCTGAGTGTAGCAGATGCAAACATAACTAATGGCACATATTTCCTCCAGGACAAAGATTACAAGGTGGATGGAACCCATGCAGTCAGCACCACTGACCAGCAGTGACAAAGGGATGTTGTCTAATTGGAGCAAGAGACACGTTCATTCACCAACATTCCCCTTGTTGCATTAATAAGGAGCAACTTAATTGGAGTGACACATTCTAGAAGGCTCTGGCAGCCAGCATAAAGTATCCTTGAAATTTTTAAATTGAACAGGCATCAGTTTCTGAGCATAGAAAATCCTGCATCCTGATGCGAGGGGATTCTCTGCCACACATCATCTTAAAAGACATAAAGGAGCACACTGCTAGGAATCACTGATTGCTTTGGAACAAAAGACTGAGTTTTGTTCACACTTGGCCTATTGGACAAAATAAAGCTAAACACAGTGTTATTGTGTGTTACATACATTACATATGATGCTGCAAAATCCATTTTTATATTTAAGCAACAAATACCAGCACCAGGGTAGGTATCTGTGGCCATCTGGTTTAAAATGCAGCCTCTGTCAAAATTTTTCTAGAAATTAAATATGGATTTGCTGCATGGGTACGAACTAATAACATATTTAAGCAAGAACTAAAAGGCTATTTTCTGCAACTACCAGACAGAAGAGTGAGACCTTTTCTGGTCTGATGCATTATGGAAAGTGAACGAACACTGCTAATATGATGTCATGCTTTATGTCTGCTTGGAACAGATATGAATGTCTCTGCAGGGTGGCAGATACAGGGTATTTGGAGAACAAACCTATTGACATCCTGGTAAGCGCACCATCTCTGCTTCAGTTGCTGTGTCTCCTTAAATGCCTCCATGCTTCCTTCAACCATTTTGTCACATCAGAAATTCCTCCATCCCCGAAATGTCTGGCTCTCCAACATTTTCCAGTAGAGCATCCTGAACCCTACAGGAATACCCAGAGGGAAATCTCACATATTTTTGTCTTTTGCCCCCAACAGAAGGAGGATTGTATGGATAGTCCAGTGTGTTGTAATTAGGACTGCTGGGTTCTCCCTGTGATGGTGACACATAACACAGCTTTGGATGTTGGCCATCTTGCTTCAGTTTCCCAAAGGCCTAAGCATCACATAGCTTATTTCTCCCATTCCTGGGGGGTTCTGTCTGTGCCCTTTGTAACACATTATCACCCATGCCTTTGGGTCCCTATGCAAAGGTCAAAACCTGCCTATTTCCCACAGAAAGTGGCTGAGAACTTGTACAGCTTCAGACAGAGAAGGGCACATGACCTCTTTGTGATACCTCACTTCAAAAATAGCACAGCTGGTGATGTGCTTGACAGTATTGTCTCCAAGGCATGCTGACAGGACCAGTATCAAAGATGTCTGATACAAAAAACTCTACCTCTGTATTGCCAGTAGCCACTGACTCCACCAGTGAAGGACAAATTACAGTGCTCTGTGTATGTGGCTCCATGGGGGTGGCAGCAGCCCGCTTCCCAAGGGTTAGTCCTAGTGGATAACAAACTCAAAATGGGCACACCAAAGGAAGCTTCTCCTTGAGTCTGTGGGTGTCCTGTGAAACTCCTTGTCCCAGAATGTATGAAGCATCTACAAATCCAAAATAAAAACAAATTCAAAACTGGATTGACCAATTCACTGAAGAAAAACACACTATGGACTATCAAATGTAAAGACACAAATTCATGTCACCTTTTCTCTCCCTTCATCCTTCTGCTCTGCTGGTTTTGTGTGATATTCACATCTTTGAGAGAAAAACAGTGCTGTTTCTAGAGGGCGATCATCCACCAGGTGCCTTTTGGTCTAGCTGAAGTCACATCCTACAGGAGTCCCTAGCACTATAAAAAGCAGAAATGCATATAGGAATGAAAATTATTTACAACTGTCTATTAGTGTGCATGGAATTGCATTCAGTGCTGCTACAGGAATCGTGGCAGCTCTGGGCTTGTACCCCTTTGCCTTGCACTGCACACATGCACCAGTGAGCTCTCCTTGGAGGCATGGGATCCATCATGTGCGGATGGGCCTGAAACCTTCAAGAGCCAAAGTCTGCTGGGAAGATTGGGCAGGGGGTGTCTGAGCGGTAGGCAGTGAAATTCCAAGCAGGCTGCTCCTGCTTGCTGCTGTTCCCATGGAAACAGGGGAAAGGCAAGAGGAAATGCATCCCCAGCCTCCTTTGAAGATCAGCCTCTTCAGCAGCACTCCAGGCCATCACACCTATTCCCATAAGAAACAGGGTTTGGGAATTCCCCTCGGATGCATCTCCTTAAGTGAGACCATCAGGCCTACACACTGTTCCTTCCTCAACTCAGGCAACAGAGGGCAAGAGCATGCCAATCATCCTATTGCCAAGGCTGAGCCTCACAGCTCAGAAAAAGTGAAGCAGTTTCCAGCAAATTCAATTCTGCAGCTTACGCTTCTCCCCAGTTTGGAACTGGGGAAACACCTGCAGAGACACCTGTTTCCTGATGGTCAAGGTAGCTGGGCTCTTCCTGCAACATCTCGACCTAGCCAAGTCTGGACCTTTTGTGAGTGCTCTGTGTGTGTTCCCTGTGAGTTTAGACTGAGGGTCTGAAGAGACTTTCCCACTCATCCCTGCAACCAAGCAGGTTAGCTCTGTGGGTAAAATACGCTGCAGCTGGCTCTGCACTAGCTACCTGAATATTCTTGGTCTCGGTGGAGATCATAGCAGCGAAGATGCTACCCAGCCTAAGGTTTTCCCTGAGTGCCAGCATTAGCACTGATGGTCACCGCTACCCCAGCTTCCCTGACCTGCTGGGGTGCCCATAGATTAGAAAAACACACAGAGCTCATGCAAAGAGCTCCTGGTCCTTCTGCTTCATCTCGAGGCGAGAAAAACCCACTGGACCTCTCACGTCCATATCAGCAGCTTGGCTGGGACCGAAGCCCGCCTGGACAGCCTGGGAGCAGGAGTGAGGCTGGGAGCAGGAGCCCTCGCCGACAGCGTCGAGTGGCAGCTCCGCTCCCGGTAGGGCTCGGGAGGGGTGGTTGCCCTGGACTCTCTCCCTCCTTGCCTCCCTCCCTCCCTGCCTCCTTCTTTGCTGCCGGCCGGCGCCTCAAGGTCACTCACCGCGCCGCTCGGTCCCGCCGTGCCCTGATCCCATTGCATCTCTTCCCATCGCATCCCTTCCCATCGCATCCCTTCCCATCCCACCGCATCCCATCGCACCCTATCCCAACCCAACCCATCCCATCGCATTCCCTCGCATCCCATCCCCTCGCATCGCATCCCGTCCCCTCGCATCCCATCCCCTCGCATCGCATCCCATACCCTCGCATCCCATCCCCTCGCATCGCATCCCGTCCCCTCGCATCCCATCCCCTCGCATCGCATCCCGTCCCCTCGCATCCCATCCCCTCGCATCGCATCCCATACCCTCGCATCCCATNCGGCCACCGGCGAGGCAGCGCCCGGCGGCGGGCGGGATAATGCGGCTGCCCAGCCCGCAGGCACCGCCAGCGGGGCGCCCCCGCCGCCATGTCCCCCCCGGCCTCGGCGGCCGCCGCCAGCGAGGGAGGCAGCAGCACGCCGGTGCCTCCGGAGGAGGAGGCGGAGGGGGCCCGAGAGGAGGTGAGGAGAGCGGCCGCCCCTCGCCCGGGCTGCCCCCGACCACCCTCCATCCCCGCCCGCTTTTGCATGGCGCGTTCATTGACCGCCCCGCCGCGGGCCGGGCCGGGCTTTGCCCGCGCAGGTACGGACCCCTTGGCCGGGAGCCCGTCTCCCCGCTCCGGCCGCGGGGCTGCGGTGCGGGCCGGCGGGAGCGGGGGGCGGTGGGCGAGCCAGGAAACCCACCCGTCGTTTCCCGCGGCCCGCAGGCTGCCCCGGCGCTCCGCTTCTCCATCGCTCGCCTGTCACCTGGGCATCACCTCCGGGGCTGGAAGGGACGCAGCAGCCAGCGCCGTCCGGAGTGGGGGCCGCAGCCGGAGTGGCCGGGATGGAGGATGAAGGGAGAAAAATCACAAGAGAGGCGCGGGGCACCGCTTGGGCTTATTGCCATGGGCAGAGGTTATGCCTGGGAGATATGGACGCGGAGACCCCCGCCCGGCTGCGCTCTGGCTTTTGAGGGCGTCCAGGAGGTGGCACAGCTGCCTCTGGGTCACTGAGAGGGAAGACGCGGTGGGCAGCAGGGGAGAGGGCTTGGGAACCTGGCAAAGCCGGGGACTGTTGCTGGTGGCTGCTCCAAGCTGGAGGTTAGCTGGGGAGAGTGGAAGGTGCAGACTGGGGCAGGCCAGGTACCAGCACAGCTTTGCCTCCAGGTGTGCTGCAGTCACCCCCAGCTGATGACTTTTCTAGAGTCCAGGCAGCAGATGCCAGAAATGCTCAAGAGCAGGGTGCTCTGTGCCTAGGGAGCAGCACTGGCAGGCAGGTGTGCCAGCCCCTTTGTCTGCCTCCACAGATCCTGCTTGCAGCTTGGGCTTCCCAAGAGGAGAGAAAGCAACTGCACTGACTAGTGAGACCCACCTTATGCCATGGGGCTGGTGACCCATGGAAGTCAGATAGACAGCATAGGAAGGGCAGCGCTCTATGAGTGTGGTAGGTTGTCCTCTCTGGTGAGAGCACAGCTCAAAGGGCAGCTTGTGGGGTGCTCAGAAGCTGGTGCATCGCTTGTCCTCTGCTGTTGAGCTGCGGTTAGTGAGTGCTGCATAATCCTGGTATTCTCTGCCTCTTTGGCTTAGGCAGAACATTCATTTTCATGCACCGTTACTCTATATATACAGACTTATATTTAGATATAAACAATTGCAGGAGAGGAATGCTGAAGTTCAAGGACTAGGAAGCTGTAAAAATACTGTGTACTCTGCTCCGTGTCTGTTCCTCTCTTCCTGCTTCCATTCAACAAATCCTGATGCCCTGAGGCCAGCTCTCCAAACAGATCCTGACCAGGGTAGCTAAACTGTGAGACACCTTTTTAGTATGAGGACATGCTTTTGCCATGCTGGGACATGGACTCTCTTACTGCCAGTGCTCTGGCGGTGCTGGTGCTACTTTCAAGACAGCATAGTGGCTTTTCAGAGGTGCCAGATTGAGAGCCAGTTTGGATGAAAGAAGTGTAGCAGGGGCAGTGCCCAGGTGAGTTTCGCTCACCTACAGTGTCCCCCTGGTTTGCAGGGATTACAAGAAGTTTGTCTCCGCTTTGATTGCTCTGCAGTGGCTGCCAATTAGGGTGTCAGTGTAATCTTACACCATGGGAGCAAGCAGAGGGGCTACAGTCCATGACCTGCACTTTTTAGGCTAAGGGCATCCTTCCTGTTGCCAGAAGCTATCACAGACTTGCATTAAGCCACTGGTGGAGGAGAGGGAAACTGCAGTCTCTGCTGATGGTGCCTGCTTGCTTATGTCTCATGATGGATGCAATGAGGAGAGACTTTAGTGGGGAGGGGAGCTTGGATTCATGGACTGACCTAGGACGATCCTCTTGTCTTCAGAAATATTAGGAGGGGAGGAGGATGGGCTTTAGTGATGTCCTTATTTTCATCAGAACCAACTGCTGGTGCCAGCATTGCTGAGCATCCCAGCAATGTGGCTGAATCCCACACGTCAAGGGCCATTGGCCAGGGCACTTGGGGAGCCAGAGGAAATGTCTGGGGATTGAAAAATGGGAAATGTGCTCTGTCCTGTTTGAAGCTACCTCATCTTGACATATCTCAGGTTACTGTCTCTAGGAGCCAGGCAGGGCTTCAGATGCTTCTCAGTTTGTTCCAGCAAGGCAAGTAGCAAGAACTACTGGCCAGACCTGACTGAGCCCTTGTTCCCTCTTGGTGTCACATGCCTACACCTACATTTAATGGTAATGAGCTGAATTTCACTCAGCAATGCATTCTTGTAGGGTAGGGAATGCCAAGGGGCAAGCTCTTCAGCCTGGGAACAACCAAAAAAAAGTCCTTGTCTTGCTGTTCAAGTGGAATCTGATGGAAGGGACCAGTCCTCCTCCAAGCTGCTGTGTAAAATGGAGAACTTGGTACTGCTGCAGGATCTGACTGCTGGCAGGGTTCCCTGGCTCCTAGATCCTCAGCTTTCCTCTTGCCTCTGCAGTTGGTGATGCTGCCAGCCTGGCCTGAGCCACATCAGGTAGTTCCTGAATCTTGCCTGTAGTCACAGGGGTTGTGATGTAGGTGTTTGCTAGGACCATCCTGGCCAGGAGTTGCCAATGTCTGTTCAGGGCCTTGGAAGACAGTGGCAATTCCTCGAAATGACTGGATCCTCCCTATCTCCCTTATTCTGGGGATTTGAGGTCAGAGGGATCTTTTCCATGTCTTGCATGACGTAAGTGAATTGTAGGGAAGAGCCATGGAAACTGATGCTCAAGAGACCCACTGGAGTCACCTGCAAGCTGCTGCCACCACCTGGCACGTGGGAGCTACCCGGCCCTTCAGGCTGCTGGTCTGGGGCTTTTTTTTGCAGCCCTGTAGAGGGCTGTCTCTAGGACACCTAACCCTGTGAACTCCAGGGAGTCTTGTAGAGTGTGGGTTTAGCTCTGGAGATAAGTCTAAGATTTCAGGCAGGTCTCTGCAGGGAGAGGTGGGTAAGAGGCATGGGAGGTGATGACATGGAAACACTTGTTAAACAGGGAGACAGTGGATGGGGTCAGGGACTAGCTGTTGCAGAGAGGGGCTTGAAGAGCTTGAAGGATTTATGAAGCTGTTTAGTGGTCAAGGTTGCAGGGGTGATTAAGGTATTTTGGCCCATGTGCATGGCGACTAGAGTGCTGGGCATGTTTATCTCCTCAAGGCTTTTTTTTTAGAAGAGGATACCCCCCGCCCTCTTCTACTGCCTCTGCCCTGTACATTGTGGGAATCTCCTTTTGCTTCACAGCTGGTTGTAAGTCACCCCCTCCATCCCTCCCCTTGCACCCCAGAGCAGCAACAGCACAAACTCAAACTCCACTCATTTCAGGGGCAATGTCAGAGGCAAACAAGGGGTATAAGCAGCAGCCCACCCCTTGCCTTTCCCAGTGTCTGTTACAGTCAGTGCCTGGGTGCCTGTGTTCTACATGGTGAACTGAAACACAGGGTAGGGAGTTGACTGGGATTACACAAAGGGGTTGGCCAAGCCGTGGTCGAACCAGTTCTACCCTCTAGCACTGCAGAGATGTTTTTGTGCACCTGCAATAGCGGATTTGCTTATGGCTCTCCAGTGTTTGATCCTGAGCAATGAGGGAGGCTCCCAGTGATGGAGGGAAACCCCATTTGCAGTGAAGTAGGGCAAATCTTTTGCCTCATTCCATCAGACTGCAGTGGGCAGGTGACGATGACATTTATATCAGAGCCTACTCTCCTCCCAGTGACACTGTTCTGGGACAGATTTCCTTTTCCGCGGGTTTTTAATCTGCTTGTTTGCTGTGCTGGACTTATCCAAGGCTGGTTAATAGCTCAAGGAGACAACCTAATTCAGCTGCTTCTATGGGGGGGAAGCTGTGGAGCCGGTTGTTTGCTCCTGTGAGCCCTTTGCAGCCTGGGAGAGGAGCAGGGATGCTGCAGTTCCTACTGGGATTAGACTCTGCAGCTGGCTCCTCCTCTGTCTCTGCTGTGGTTGTATCCCGTCATTGGCACTTGATCAGCTTTTGGAAACCCCAACAGTGCAGCCGAGGTATATGTTTTTTACCTCAAAAGCCTAGAACAAAACTGGGTTGTAAACAATTTACAGCAGGGGTTACTGTGACCCTGTAAAAGCGCTGCGGTATCTGAATACTGCGTAGTCCTAGGAGGAGACTAATGCATGGACTAGAGCCCTGCTAACACAGTTCCTGGAACCAAGCCTGGGCTGCATCGTGCTCCCTGCTCTGGGTGGGTAACCGCAGTGGGGCTTGCCTACATCTCCTCAGAGTGACAACCAGCATCTCTCTTCTCCTGCAGCACAGGCAGTGTGGAATGTGAAGGGCTGGGGAGTGACTGGAAGGTGGAATTTGCTTGTCTGTGGCAGACCTCACTTATGACCTATTTGTTTGGTGCCCCTTCCCCAGCTTGGCAAATAAGTGAACTGGATGCTTTGCTTTGTTCCCTATACTCTGTTTACAGATCTGCCTCCTGAACAAGGTGCTGCTTCTCAGCCTTCTCACCCCACAGACACCCCGGGTTTAATATGTACCTTGCATCTCCCCGAGACTCCTGTTCAGACCCTCCCCATGCTCCTCCTTTGGCTGAGCAGGTCCCTTAGATCCTCACAGTCAGGGCTGCTGCTGCCAGGGAGGATCTGCGGCACAGAAGGCAGCAGTGGGAGAGGAAACCTTCAGCTGCTTGGGTGGTGGTACAGTATTCCAGCACAGGAGAGTCATGCTGCAGCTGAACAAAGACAGAGGGATCTGAGCAGGTGCTTATAACTGCAGTGTGGACCTCAGGAGGGAGGGCACAGCTCAGGAGGCTCTGCCTCCTGAATCACCCCCTCTTCCTGTCCTTGCTCCCTTTTCTCTTACCTGGGGTTCCCTTCTTGCCCCATGACCATGAGGCTGCTCCCGTGGTGGGTTGTGCTTGGAACTCTGGAGGGCATGTGTGTCCATGCAGCATGGCCAAGCAGAGCTGCCCTGCACCTCTCCGTGTTACCTGCAGACCAGCACTAGCCCACTGCCAGCCCTGGACTCTGTGTCTGGTTCCAGCTCTTGATCCAGCTCTCCTGTCCAAAGAGTGGAGCTTAGCGCTACTGAGGCTTGGGATTGCCAGTGGGATGTATCACCATTCCCTTTGCCACCAGTGATCCCTCTGGATGTGCCACCTGCTCTGCTCATCACAGGCTAGCTGCTCGGGTGGGCAGGCAGAGAAGTTCCCTGCCTCTAGGAGAGAAACCTCTGCTGGAGATTTGGGCTGGATCTAGCTGAGCACAGTGACAGAAGTCCAACTGGCATGGGGGGGACCTGCCTTGACAAGGTATAAGGAGGAGAGGTCAACTTGTGGGACTCTAGGGGACCAAGCCAGGACTGAGCAGCTCTTCAAGAGAGCAAGATGAATTTCTTAAAAAAAAGAAGAGCCCCAAATCCGTCCCTAGACCTGCCAGTGGCCTTGTGATCTCTGGTTTTTGCTTTAGTTTTCCTTTTCATGAGTGAAGGTGCCCCTCCTGCTTTCTAGCAGTGTGAGACCATTCAGCTCTTTGCGACCCCTGGATGAGAAACCCATCTAGCCCAGTGTGCTCAGGAATGGAGAAAAATGGAGCCAGGCTTGGACTTCAATGCCTTGAGTGATGTCATTACAGCTGGTGCTAGCCCCGCCACGGGGAGGGAGAGCAAAGCTGGGAGCCCTGTAGTGAGTTTTGTGGCATCTGCACAGTGATAGGGTCCTTGTCTCTTTCTCTCAGGCTGCACATTTGGAGGTTGCTGCATGAAGCCTTTTGTATAAGAAAGTAAATAACCTCTTTCCCTGTCCTTCCTTTGGGTGGGAAGATCTCAGGTCTAATAGACCAAGCTGGATCAATACTTAAGACTTTAGAGTGTTGCAGAGTGACAGAGGTTTTCTTAACCAGAGTTGTTTTCATGGGTCTGTGTGAAACTCTGCACTGTTCCTCTGGTAAAGGCACCAGTGCAGTCCCTTTAAAAAGTCCTGTTGCTGAAGTTCTGCCCTTTCCTTACCATGAAAGACCTGAGAGCAGTTTTTTCCAGAAGTGTGGGCTGTTACGGCTGAATTCCAGCACAAACAGGGACATTTGCTAGGAGGCATGAGTGGCCTCTTGCCCTCCCTGCTGCTGCAGATTGGTGAGATGCTCTTCTCTTCCAGCCTGAACACTTTAAAGAATGTTATTCCATATTTGCTTTCTCTCCTACCAGAGTTGGCTGCATTTCATTCATGGAAAAGTACTTTTCCATTGGTGTGGTTCGTATTTGAAAAGCACTTCAGAGCCCCTTAGGCTGCCTAGTGTTGTGGTGGGAATTGCCATTGCCGTTACCAGAGACCTTCCCAGCTGCAGAAGGTCTCTTTCTCCATCTTACAGGCACCTCAGGCAGCTTGTGCTACCCTGGTGAGAGAAATTGAAATATTCCTGGTGCTCATTACTTGGAAGAGGGGAGAGATTGGTGTGCGAGCAGTGAGAGGTGTAGTGGGATGAGCTGTGGGGAGGGGTTAAGGTGGGACAACCTTTTAGTTAGAGCTTCCTGCACTGATGGGATGGGTGCAGAAGCTGAGGTATGGGGAGGTGATCCCCCAGCCTCTATCTTGTTGTGCTTCATTATCCCTCCCCAGGATGTGGCAGTGGTAGGGATTACTGCCCACTGAAGAAGGAAATGCTTGGGCTGCAATTGGCAGAATTGTCCCTTGCCACTCTCCTTCAAGTCCAGCTGGGCTCTGTCTGTCTCCCAAGGAGGGGCAGAGCACCATGAAGGGAAGTGGGGATGATAGTTCCCCACACTGTGTGACTGCCATCCTGGGAGAGATCCTGGCCTCTGGCCTGTCTGCTGAGGCCAGGAGCCCCAGGCATCTGTTGTCTTGTCTCCACAGAGCTATAGATGCTACCATAGCACCCTGCTGCCTTTTCCCTTTCCCCCTGCTGCTGCAGCTTACTGACTCCTCTCTTGTTTTCTCTCCCCTTCTCCCCGGTCTGCTGGAGCAGCAGCGGCCAGTGAAGCAGTCTCTCAGCAAGTCCCTGTGCCGAGAGTCCCACTGGAAATGCCTGCTGCTGTCCCTCCTCATGTACGGCTGCATGGGAGCCATGACATGGTGCCATGTCACCAAGGTGACCCGGCTGACCTTTGACAGCGCTTACAAAGGCAAGTCCATGATGTACCACGACAGCCCGTGTTCCAATGGCTACGTCTACATCCCCCTGGCTTTCCTGGTGATGCTCTACGTGGTGTACCTGGTGGAGTGCTGGCACTGCTACACCCGCAACGAGTTGCAGTACAAAGTAGACGTGGAGAGCGTGCATGAGCGTGTGCAGCGGATGCAGCAGGCGACTCCCTGCATCTGGTGGAAGGCCATCAGCTACCACTACGTCCGCAGGACCCGGCAGGTTACCCGCTACCGCAACGGGGATGCCTACACCACCACCCAAGTGTATCATGAGCGGGTCAACACCCACGTGGCAGAGGCTGAGTTTGATTATTCCAATTGTGGAGTTAAGGACATCTCCAAGGACCTCATTGACCTGGAGAGCTACCCAGCCACGCGGCTCCGCTTCACCAAGTGTTTCAGCTTTGCCAATGTGGAGTCGGAGAACTCCTATCTGACCCAGCGGGCCCGCTTCTTCACAGAGAACGAGGGCCTAGATGACTACATGGAGGCCAGGGAGGGGATGCACCTCAAAAATGTGGACTTCAAGGAATACATGGTGGCCTTTTCTGACCCAGACAACCTGCCTTGGTACGTATCTCACTATGTCTTCTGGGTGGCAGCTCTGCTGACCCTATCCTGGCCCCTGAGGGTGCTAAATGAGTACCGCACCTCCTATGTCCATTACCACGTGGAGAAACTCTTTGGGTTCGACTATGTGGCAGTGACACCGGCCGAGGAACGCACCTTCTGCCGGAGGATGCCCCGTGTCAACACGGTGGACAGCACCGAGCTGGAGTGGCACATACGATCCAACCAGCAACTGGTGCCCAGCTACTCGGAAGCGGTCCTGATGGACTTGGTGGGGCTCTCTGGCTGCACCAGCTACTCTGCGTGCCGGTACGGGGGCTATCGGCAGAACTGCGAGCGGTGCCACAGGACTATAAGTAGTTCCTCCATCTTCTCCCGCAGTGCTCTGAGCATCTGCAACGGCAGTCCCAGGATTCCCTTCAGCAGCAGCCGCTTCTCTCTGGGCCGCCTGTATGGCTCACGACGCAGCTGCCTCTGGCAGAGCCGGAGTGGGAGCCTGAATGAGCAGAGCTGCCCTACTGAGCAGACACGCCTCTCCAGCCAGGTGACTGTGGAGGAGGAAGACCCCCCTCCTTACCAGGATGCCCTCTACTTCCCCGTCCTCATTGTACACCGCAATGAAGGCTGCCTGAATCACGATCACCGTCACCTCCATCGGAATGGGTCCTGCGTGGAGACCTCACTGTGAAAGCAGAGGGTGGTGAGATCTCATTGTCCACTGCCCAGCCCGAGCCAGCACAGGATTTGGGGAGGGGAGCACAGGGAGGATAGACTAAGAGGACATCGAGATGGAGTGGACATGGCATCTCGCTCCAGCAGCCAGTGAAAGCTCCCCCTGCTGTGGCTCTGACCTCCCAGAGGGGTGGGTGCTGATGCTCCCCTGACATGGCACAGAACTCTAGACCAATCACCACAGGCAAAAAAATATTAGTAATTCAACCAAACCAACCCCAACACCATATTTATGGCATCAAGATCCAAAAGGGAGAATAAAAAGACAGGCCTGGATGCAGGGAGGGGATGGCTTTGGCTCCCAGCCCTGGCTCCAGGCTTGCTCATGCTCCAAGGAACCAGCAGCCACCAGAAAGTGCCCTGCTGCATCTCTGCCCACCCTGCTTCCCATGCTGGAGCAAGACCCCTCCCAGTGTGGTGGGCAATGGGCCTTGGGAGCAGGGTGTAACTGCCTGTGATGGAAGTTCGGGGACATCCAGGCACACAGAGCTGAGCAGCAGGTTAAAGCGAAGGCTGAAAGCGAGAAATCCAGCTCTTCCCCCTTTCCCCGACCGTTCCCCACCCTCCCCACTTTTTTTTTTTAGACCATGCTCCGACTGTTACTCTGTTCTCACTGCTGGGAATGGCATCGCCTCCAGAGGATCCCAGGCTCAGCTCCTTAGGAAGCTTCGGTGTGCCAGCTCTGAGTCAGCATCCCCTAGGTAAAAGGTTTTGTGTTTGGGCATGCCGCCCCGGGGAAGGGATGAATGTGCAAACCCAGACGGAACAGAGATCTGCAGCGCTACCAGTATATTTGCTGGAGGAGGGCTCAGCTGGAAAGAGAAAAAGGGAGGCCTTTGGTGAACTGGGGAAGGGAAAAGGATGGCACTGGGACAGGCATCATCGTATCAGGTGGTGCATCAAGTGGCTCGGACCCTTCCTGGCTTTGAAGTGAGTCCTAATTGGTTCAGACAAGCATCAAGGAAGGCTCTGGTAGGTTCAGCTGCAGTTCACCTATTGATAATGGAGCAGCAGGTTGGTGCATGTCTGCATGAGTGAATTTTGCATGAGATCCAGCTGAGCTCTGGCTGTGGACTCTTAAGGGGCAGGCTCCTGGCAGCCTGATTTTGACAGAAAGCTCTGAGGGGCTAATAGGGCGAAATGCAAAAGCATGCTGGAGCATTGGGAACCTGGGCTGGGGAAATGAGGAGCAAAAGGATTCCTTCTGTGGGACCCCACTATGGGTGCAGGACCCATGCAGGAGGCATCTCCCATGAGGGATGCTCTCCAGAACAGAGGCCAGAGATGTGTTAGAGGGGAACCTGCTTAAAATCAAGCAGTTTGCACTACAGAGTTTTTTACAGAGAGGTCTGAGGCTGTGAGAAGTGAGGTAGTTTCTCTGTAGCCCATTAGCCCCTGGGTTCTTCTGCCTTGCTCTTGTCAGGGCAGGTTGCTCTGAGCTTCGTCCCTTCTATCTTGTTGAAAGGGATCTCGGTGACACTGGACAAGTAGCCTTCATGTCACTGAAGCTTCAAAAGACAACCAGCTTTTCCTCAGAAAAGCTGTCTCTTTTTCAGTCAGCTCTTTGGGGGAGTGCATGCCAAATCAGCCAGCGATTTCTCCAGACAGCACTGCTCTTCAGCCTCACCACACTCCCCTCATCAGCTGGAGCAAACAACAGCTAAAAGCAGCAGGTCTTGGGTGACTGGGGCAAGTCCTTTAGTATCTGAGCTTTTGAGCTTGGTGTCTGCCTCCATTGCAGAAAGGCAAGAGGTAACAGCAAACAGTGAGGCATTGTATTTAGTCCAGCCTGTCTTCCTTCTGCCAACTATTAATGAGAGCTCTGTTTCTCTCATCATGCTACTGTACTACTTTGCCTCCCAAGTCTTGAGGAGGCTGCAAATGTACCCATGCACCACATCAGTCCTCTTTTGAAAGTCATCTCTTGTTGGCAAGCCTGGAGCGATCAGCACCTGTGGGTATTCTAAGGCTCTGCTTGTCTTTTCCCCCAGAGCAGTCTGTTCTGCTCTTCATGCCCTTTGTATCCTGGTCAGGGTCTCTTGCCCTTCAAGTCAGCTTGTCCTCCTGGATCTCAAATGTTAGACTCCAAACAGTACTTTGGAGAACAGCGGACAGAAAGTCCCTTAAAATCTCACTCTGTTGTGATTCTGTCTTGTCATCTGCCCATACCTGCACTACTTGACCTAGATGTTGGCTTAAGGAAGGTCCCTGGGAGGCCAGAGAAGCATAACGTCTCTGGTGTGGGCACATCCCTCTCTGCATTTTGTTCTCATTATTTTTGGCACAGTTTCAGACTGGGTGAAAGCAACCCTGGGATTTCCTTGCTCAGTAATGACATTTGGCTTGCTGTGCACTTGTGCTTCTCTCTCCAAGGGCCTAATGTAAGCCAAGGCCAATATTGTGTCCACGTGACTCTGGGGAGATAATGGTGTGTTCTTATATGTCCCAGTGAATCGAGACAGTGGAGCTGCAACGGGTCATTAGTGAGGAATGTGGTCCCCTTGTCCTTGCTGACATGTTCTCTTTGAAATCTCCTACACATTGCTTAAATTAGGCTGTGATGGCTCATCTTTCTATCTCTAGCATCCAAGGTGCCTTGGACAGATGGATTTATCTAAGATTTGGCAGGTCTTTTAGCTCCCTGGGGCAAAGACAGTCTTCAGAATAGGGACAGATTAGCAGGGTCTCTGGGTCCCCCATCCTTCAGCACCTGCAGCAAAGTTGCAGGCACTGTGTCCTTGGCTTTTTCTGGGGCTTTCCATGAGAATGCCTCACTTTGTTCCTCTGCCCCATTTTCTGCTATGAAATCTTATTCTGGAGGTGGTCTGTCCAGGTGAACACATGGATCTTTGAGGCAGGGCTGCTGCTCTGACCAGCATGATCCACACCGTCTTCCTTCCATGTACATGGTGCCGGCTGCAGCTGGGTCCCAGCCGTAGTCCCAGTGCCAGTGTCTGTGGCTGTTGCAGACCCTCAGTAATCTGGTAAGTGGGACCTCTAGTTAGTGCTCCCTGCTGCATGTCAGGATTTCTCAGAGATCCCCTTCCTTATATTCTTGGCACTGCTACCCCACTACACCTGGTGGAGCTGCCCCCCCCAATCCATCCTGCCACATTCTCACAAGGGTAGAGACATTCGTGCCCTGCCTCAGGCTCAGGAAAGAGGAATGGCACACTTGGACGTGGTAGGGAAGCAGGACTGGGCAAGAGGGACAGGATCTGCCTGCTGGCTTGGCAGAGGAGTGGTGGAGCTGAAGAGGACAGACTGATACTGGGATTCTTTCTGGCATGTCTAGCCAGGGAGGGATGTTCAGAACAGAAAACTGGACTCTCCCTTCCCTCTCCTGGCATGGGACACCACCGGCAAAGTTTGTGTGTAAGTTTCCCCCTAAGTGTTGGTGAGGGGCTGTAGTGCCCTGGGCAGAGGGCAGCTGACACAATTCTCCTTGTGGCTCAGGTTACTAGCACAGATAACCAGAGATGGTCAGTCCCTGCTCTGGCAGCACAGCCTTTCTGTGGTGGAGTGATCCCACCTCCTCGGCACACACATCCACCTGCCGCAGCTCCACGCTGAGCAGCAGTCAGGCGTCTGGTCCTCCAGCAGACTTGTGTCTGCTCTCTGCCATGTCTGTGTTGGTGATGACGATTCCTTTCGCAGCTCCTTCGATGGCCCAGTCTGCTCCTCTCATGATAGCCTTCTCCCTTTTATCCAACCTGAATTCTCCCTGCTGTATCTTAATCCCATTACTTCTCTTCCATTGACTGGAGAGTCTAATTGGCTCTGCTCCTTTTCTCCATGGCCTTCCTGACACAAGCAGACATTATCTGGTCTCTGTAGCCTTCCCTTCACCAATCCCAGGGTCTTGCCAAACCCTGGTTTGAGTGGTGATGCAGAAGTTTTCCTTGTGTAGTGAGTATGTCAGTTCTGCTTTGAACATGGCCTGGGTAAGAGGAGAGGGCCAAAGGTGCAACCAGGGTGTCAGGGTCTGGTAGAGTGGCTCATTTCTGGAGCAGAAGATCTTTTCAAAGCGAGTGGAGTACACAGCTGCTGGCTCCTTACATAAGGAAAGCAGGACAGCGTGCATCACCCTCTGCGAAGGTGAAAGCTGAGTGCTTGTCAGTACGATGGGGACAATAACTAGAGGATCTCCACAGTCAGACGGCTTTGGTTTTTTCCATACATCATTCACCCACTGCAGGTTTCCATGGGCTGAGAGTCAGGCTCAGCATTACTCTTTTCAGCAAGCTTTCCTCACGTGTTGGAAGGAGTGAGGCAGGAATGCTACCAGTTCCTCTTCCTGGTTGTTGAAGAAAGTTAAGTAGAATCCGATGTTAGTAAAACAGTGCCTGCTGATTAGCCAGTGGGACAAATAACACCTTTTAAACTCTCCCTGCAGCCTTTCCAACCACAGCGTCAGTATGGCTGTCTAATATCACCAGGATGCCGCCTTACTTTATCAGAGTACAACCTTGCTGCCATGGGTTCCTACACTGCTGCAGTAGCTGTAGGGCCTGGGTCTGAAATACCACACCACCACCAAGAGGTTGTGTTGCCAAAGTGCTATAAGTCTCACGGTGTGATATGTGCTTCTGATCATGTTTCATTCATATTCAGTGATTAGAATAAGGTCTGTATGAATATGATCTGGATCCAGGTGATCTCAGAAATGAGACATGGTTTAAGTGATAGCTCTCTTTGGGGCTGCTGCCTCCTGTGGTGCATTGGGCCTAGAGTCTCCACGGAGCCAGGTATGCATGGGGACCAAAGGCTGGTTCATAGGACCTGGGAGCACAGTGAGGAATTGGGGCTGAGCCCACCTAGGGCTGTTTTCCCTGTGGGCATTCTGGAAAAAGTTCAAACAGGCCTAGTCACTTTTCAGGTAGAAATTAATGAGCTTTGCTCATTCTTAGTGTAATTTTATTGAAGCCAGTGGTACTGTACTAATGTGAGCTTGGTTTAGCAGCTCCTCAGAGGGGTCTGTCCTTTGAGTCCAGACAAATTGATCTGTCACAGTGTGGCTTTGAAGAATAGAGTTCGTGTTGGGACTTAACCAACATGAATGAATGTTGAATATCTACTGTTTCTGCAAGCAGTGGGTTGAATTGTTCTGCTCTACTGCCTCCATCACAGCTTCACCACCAAGGGGAACATTATGCCCATGGATGTGATCTCGTCAACTCTTTCAAAAGCAAGCTAACAAGCAAATTGACCTCCACAGCACTGGGGGAGGAGCCTTCTCCCACAGGACCATAGCCTTTTCACACCTGAGGGAAAAGAGGTTCCAAGGACAGAATTGAACTGCCAAGACCCACGGCCTCATGGCCTGCCCTTCCTCCTTCCCTCCTTACCTCATATGTCTGTCTTGGAGGAGGGACAGTTTCCCTGTGGGTTTCAGCAAGCTCCTCTTCCTGTGGCTCATAAACAGCTCTACTAACAGGTATATCATCCACCTATGCAACTCTTTCAGAAGCTGCCAAGTTTTCAGGAGTCCATTACAATGTGCAGCATGACCATCCGGCACTGAGAATAAGCACAGAGGCTGCTGGAAAGCTAAGTGGGTTTTATTCCTCCCATTCCCAAGGAAGACTGTTTTTGTTGGGCCATTTTGTTTGTATTTTGTAAACTTCATTTGGGGGAAATGGAGCTTGTGAGAAATTGGTATCCATCCTGAACCCTCCCCAGTCCTTTGAACTTCGTGAATGGATGGATCACCTACTGTGATTATAATTTAGCAGATTTTGTAGAACAAAATAACTTCACACACAGAAACATGAGGTTCTTTCACTCTCCATCAGCACAAGCTGCTTCTGTGATCTTAGCTACTCACATTTGTGAAAGAAAAAGCCTAGCTAGAATGTGGTGAGATGACGTAGTACTTTGTATCAGTCCCATGGTCCCAATGTCCATTAGCAGCGCTGTCAGCTGCCGTGCCGTGAATTCGGACTTTGGATGGCAGCCCATGAACCAGTCAGGGTGAAAGTTTGGAAAAACACAAGCCTGAGTCTATGTGCATCTGCAGAAGCAGATGCAGAGGGAGGATCAGCTGAATGCAGACATTACCTCCTGCTCGGCCGTGCCAGGAGCTGGTGGGCTCTGTGCTGCACCTGCCCACCAGGAAGAGCCCATCCCCAGGGGCCAAGCAGAGGGGAATGAGAGTAGCAGTGTGTCTGATGGAGCAGCGTGCACAGCACAGCTCAGCCGATGGGAAACAGCAGTGAAAACTAGACCCCAAAATAACAGGATTTCACTTTGGAAGTGCCAACAGCTTTTTCAAACTGAAATGAGACTAGAAGGCCTTAACAGTTGTGAGAAGTGTTTCACATTGCTGGTCCTTGCTTAAAAAAAAAGTATTTTTGGTGATGATGTGGGTTTAAACCCTCCACTCCTTCCAGCCCTTGTCATGCTGGTGGAGAAGAAACGTTCAAAGCAGATTGGGATAGTGGCCCTGTGACTTTGCAGTGGGGTAGGATAGAATGGAGGCTGAATTTAAAAGTCTTCCTCTCCCCCTGGAGGTGTGACCTGGCCATCCACCTACGTGTTTATACATGGCACAGTGGTCTTCTTCATGCTCATGTGCACAGCTGGGACCCGTGGCCTTGCAGAGGGTTGGTATATTTGTGACTTTGGGCTGGTGACACCCATCTACCTTTGCGGCAAGGGCTTTTCAGGGTGACAGAACAATGCTTGTTCCTTGTGAGAGGAAAGTCCTGACCTGGTTTCTGTGAGAAGATGGTGTGAAGTGTCACATTTGCTGCAGTGAGTGCCAGGGAGCAGGGATAAAAGCATGGAGCAAGCTGTGTTTGAGAACAAGCTAATCCATTGCTGGCTGCCTGAAACAGGAGAGCTGCTGCATCTGCTCCCTGGACAATGCTTTCCATCTCTTCCCACCCTCCCCAAACCCAGTGTGCAAACTGTCATTCCTCTGAGCTAGCCAAAGGACCCCCCACCCCTGAACTCTTCTGAGGCCATGTGTTCACATCATTTCAGTCCCATCCCTGCTCAGTGCCATGGGCCAGCCATGGAACGCCAGCAGACGCATGATGTCCGCAGGCATGCTGGTGGCCAGACCTCTCCATACACTGCCTGTGCACAGCCTTCCAGCAGTGCTCCCTGAGCTGGCGTGCCTCCTCCTTGCTTGGTGGAGAGCAACCGCAGCACACCCTGGCATCACTTGGGCATCACTTCATGATTTTCCTGAGAATTTCACAGCACTTGTCTGAGACTTGGTAAACAGGGTAAGTTCAACACACTGAAGTTAGAAAACAGAAGGCCTTGACATTTTGGTGGTCCTGTTCTCTGGATACTTGGTGCTGCCCCTGGGAGGGAGAGGCGGGTCGACTGTTGTGGCAGTGTGGGAGCAGGGGACAGCCTCGTGGGGAAAGCAGCATGTCTGCCGGAGTCTCCAAATGGGCTTTGTGCTTCTCTGCTGGGGCTGAGGGCAGCGTTGCTGTGGGCTATACAAGGTGCAGCTGATGGAGGGCAGAATAGCATGTGAATGCTCAGACATGTGGAGAGGAGGGCTGGTAGGAGAATAGCTGTAAAAGGCTTTGCAGATGTGGTGGTTTTTACAGGAGACAGAAGGCATGATGGACAGAGGGCTGCAGTGCTGGAGCAATGGTGCTGCAAGGCAAGGAGGGTGCGGGGGAAACAGAGCAGGGCGTTTGATGGAGAAGCTTGGGAACAGAGTGGGCTATCAAAGCAGTCTGTGCATGCACTGGCAGAGAAGACAGGTGGGAGGTATTCCCAAGCTGAGGTGCCCAGGCCATGTCTTGCTGCACTGTTGGAACAGTGATGTTGCCTCCAAGCCCAGCACTGACAGACTGGGCACGTGTCACCAACCGTGATGGCTAATGCAGCCACAAGGTGTAAATGTCACTAATAAATAAATTGCCTTGTGCCGTGGAGAGGCTAATCCATCATGGCCGGAGACAGGGATCTGACAGGCTTGGCTATTTCAGGCTTACCCTGTAGGGAGAAGGAATGCTTCACTTCTGAGCTGTCCTCTCCACCCAGGAAACCGATGTAGGGCTTGGCTCTGTGCCCCTCCCCAGCTTCCCAGTCTCATGAGCTCAGGCTTTGTCCCTTTTCACTGCTACTGAAGGAAGAAGCAGGAAAGGATCTAGGTTACCCAAAAGTTCCTTGTCAGCGGGATGGTGCATGGGGATAGCTGGTGAGTTTGGAGGGAGACTGCTGGGTCATGGGTGATGTAGGGGCTGATGGAATAACTTGGTGGGTCCCCAGCAGTCAGGAGAGCTTGTGAGAGTTGTCTGGATTGTAGGTTCCATATGGCCTGGACTGTGCATTTCAGGCCAGTACTGCTTGGTGCTGTGTTTTACAAGTGTGCCATTTCCTCCCCAGTTCAGTTTCATAGTTTGCCCCTGGCCCCAGAGGCAACCTGGAAATTGTCTGAGCCTGTCCCAACCCAAGCCCTCACCCCATTCAGAGATGGCATCCCTATGCTCTCCCAGAGACTGCACAGGCCACACGTTTTCACCCCTTCCTGTTGAACCCCAGCCACCAGCACCTCGTCTGACTGTGCAGAGGACCAGCAGGTACCCAGCAGGCAGGGACAGAAGCTCAACGTGGACAAGTCCAGCTCCATGGGAGCAAAGGGAGTCTGAACAGCAACCATTTCAATGCACATCTTCTGCCCATCACTGTGGCAGTCTGCTTCCCCTCCCCCAGTCGGTGCTCAAAATCAACCTGCCACCCTGTTTGCGACATATGCCAGTGTGACACCTTGCAAATCAATGCCTGGTTCGCTGTGAGCAGAAGCCGCTAGGCTTGGGAAGTTGGCCACCGTCTCCTGCTGCTGCGTGCGCTCTGCTTAGAGCAGCGGAAGCCGGCATTGCCATCTGCTCCATGAGGGAGCCAGCCCAGCGCCCCTGCTCCAGCCTGATGGGCACCCTCTGGCATAGCCCAAGTGCAACCCCTTGTGTCATTCCCCCTGCTTTACTTTCCGGCCACCCCCATCTCTTCCCATCTCTCTGGCACAGACCCATGGGCGTAGGGATGCTCCCAACTTGGCTAGTGTCCCTCTGCTGCTGAATGCCACTCGTGCAGCATTAATGGGTGGTGGCAATGCTAGAGGTCATTCTCTCCTCCAGAGAGAGGCCCACAGATGAATCCCCTCCTCAAAGCCTGACAGTACTCGTTAGAGATGGATCTCACAGGAGAGCTAGGGGGTCTGTCCTGACCCTGCACTGACACATTCCTTTCCCAGCACAGAGTGACCAGCTAGCTGCCACTCTAGAAGGCAGTCCTACCATGTGGTTACTGGAACTGGAGCTGACAAGTGACCCACCAACAGTGGAAATGTTTACATCAGACAATCTGCTGTTGCTGGCAGGCCTTTCAATTTTAGCCAACGTGTGTGGCATTTGAAGTGGTTTCAGCCCTTGCAGACTGACAGATAATTGACTGTTGGTGTTGGGTGTGGGCAGATGGTGCAAGGCAGCTTGGTTTGGACTTTGCACTTTGGCCAAGAGGTTGATGGGAGGGTGGGCAAAGAGTTCACCAGGCAACAGCTACCTGTCCAGGCATTCCTACGTGTGGCAGCCCAGGAGTGGCTTTGGAGTGTGATTAGGTGGTGTTAACAGTCTCAGGACTGTTTACAGGAAAAGGAGCAGTGAATATCCTGGAAAGCGAGTCAGCAGTTGTTCTGGTGCTGACATGTTTTCCCAAGCCCTTTTCTTTCCTTCCCTTGTCTTCACTGGCTCTGGCAGCCAGTTCCTCCTCGTGTGTCTGCTAGCATGTCTGCAGGATCTCATCGCTGCCCTCCCAGCATGAGCTTTCATTGCACAACTGGGTGACCAGCTGTAGCCCTGTCCTTGGAGCTATAGGCAAGCTTGCCCAGGACCAGGCCACCCCCATTAAGCTGCCACCCTCGCTACTGGAGCACTTGCTACATCAGCCTGATGCTGATCTGGGTCTTTTCTCCTGTTTCTGAACATGAGTTCTCATCTCATTGAGGTGTGTCATCCAGTGGAAATATTTTGTAAATGCAAATGAAATTAAATAAGTCTATTCAATACCTCCGTTTTGAGGATGGAGAACAAATAGTGGGAGGTGCTCAGATAAGGAGGTTTCACAGCTGCTGCTGCTGCTGGTTAGGAATTCTTGTGGATGTAGCCCCTGGAGCCTCCATCAATAATTGGGAAGGGAGCTACCCAAACCAGTGAGGGCTTGGGGCTGAGCTCTGTCCGCAACCCTCGCGTGGCCACTGCCACCGGGGACAGCCTCGCACTCCATCCTTTCTGATCTGTACGGGTGTGACACAGTGCAGGTAAAGGTCCTGTTGGCTGGGGGCACCACAGGTGTCTGTATCCATCAGGCAGGGCAAGGCAGAAGCGGGTACGTGGTGGATAAATTCTTTTGTGAACACTGGGAAACAGTTTTTACTTTTCAACTCTGTCAATATGATCTAGCTCTGTCTGTCTCTCTATATATGTACAAACAGTATATCACAATGTTGCCTTTTTTGTTGGAAATATCAAAGTACAAAGATTGTAAACCAAATCGGTGTAATAAAAGTTTCAGATGATTCACTGAGGTGGTTGCCAGCCGTGGGTCTGTGAGCACTGATGCTGGGCAGGTATGGAGGCATGTGAAGCCTTCTCAGAGGGCAGGAGGGGATAGAAGTCTGCCTGCTTGCTTAATTCCCTGATGACATCTCCTAACCAGGGTGGTCAAAGGACTGAGGCAGTCAAGTATGTGCCCTGTCCTCTCCTCAGGTGACCACGGCCTGTAGAGCAAAAGGAAGTTGCTCCATTTTGTTCCAAGTCCAAAGAAGCTGCTCCATTTTCAACCTTGTGGGCTGTGTGGGCCAGCAGTCCTGCAGGGACCCCTCTAGCTTCAAGTTGTGCAAAACACAGATTTTATTTTTTGAACAGGTTTGCACAGAAGAGCACTACTAGGAAAGGTAAGCATTTGGTTATAAAGAATTCACCTGTTTTCAAAGTGGGCTAGCACTGATCAGAGGCGTAGCAACCCAAAGCAAGAAACCACAGTGGTGAGACTTATCATTATTGAATTTATTTCTTTTTACTTTTCACCACCCGCATCAGACTCCAGACAGATTTTGCTATAAGTACAAATAAATTCTTGAGCAGAGCAATATCCAGAAAAAACAGCCAAGGAACTAGAAACAACATTCCCTCAATCCCCCATGCATCTCATGCCCTCCAAACCATAAAAGAGCTGCCTGCCCTGAAACTTAGCTCTGGACTAGACCATTTAGATGGCAGAGATTTCACCTTCGCTGCGATACAGGTGGAACAATATCCAGTTACCTGAACTAAGCTTCCTACTGGAGCACCTAAGAAACACCATGGGAGGTCAGATACAGTGTGGAGTGCAGTGAGGGAGAAGGCTCAAGAAGCAGATTGCTCCGTGGTGCTACTACAGTCCCTTGAGGTTTAATGTCTGTCTCCTGTTAAGTCACAGGTTGGATGATGGGCATCTGGGAAAGGCTGCGATGGCAGCCACAAGTAGAGTGTTTCTCAGAAATACGAATAAAATCCAGACTCTGAAGTAAAGAATCTCCCAACACTGCACCTCCAAAGCTCATTGCTCTGGAGCGTTTTATTCAGAGGGGTTTGACAGTGGGTGCTGCAGCCTCACTGCTTCCCGATTGGCCCACACTATTTCGTGAATGAGGTAGTCGGCCTCCTGATCCACCTCTGTCTGGCGGAGGTCAAACTCAGTCAAAGTCTTGTTGTCTGCCAGCCCTTCAAGCAGCCGTTTCCCACCATTCTGCAAAAGGATGAGAAGGGGGAGGGTTAAGGGAGGAGATCCAAAAGGGAGGTGTATTGCTCTTTTTTCCTCCTCCCTGGGCAAATTCTGCTGCTGGCACTGCGAAGTCCATGAGATGGTGCCAAAAGGGATGAAGGCCTTCACCCAAGCCCAAAATGTTGCTTCCAGGAGAAGTGCAGGGAAGGAGTGTAACCTTATGCAGCTCTCAGTGATATGACACATGCTAATGACTCCCTCTGGGTACCATGTCAGGAATTCTCAAGCTCAGACTGGTTAATAACACGTCTGTCGGCGATGATAACCTGAGAGGAGTCTGCTCCCCCCTGGCCCCCAGTCCCAGCTCACTGCTGGCTGGGCACAAATGGCAGTGTGATTAGTGTGCTGCTCCTCATCTTGGCAGTGGTGAGAGACTCGGTACTGGCAGTTTCCTGTCTGCATTCCATTTCCCAGGCTGGGTTGGCTTTCCTGAGGGGAACGTCTCACACAGCTGAAGTCCAGCCTGCTTGGGACAGAAAATGTGATGTAGATAGCCTTAGGAAGGCAACTCACTCTGGGGCATTTTCCTCTGTTACCCAAAGCACTATATATTTAGGGATGTGACAATTAGATTTTTCCCCCATAGCTATCTTCTTTCAGGTATTTAATATACCTCCTGCCCCATCTCCTCCATCCAAATGGTCCCCTCATCCCAGCACTCTGCCTCTTAACCCTTTTGCCAAAAAGGGCAGAGCAAAAAGAACTGGGAAGGAGTCTCTTTTTAATGGGGTACCAAGACCAGAATTTAGTGCATCTCTAGCAAAACTCCCAATTTTCCTAAAGGTAATACCACCAGCTGAATTTTGGGCTGCTGTGGAGTTTCACAAATGGGTAACAGGAGAGCTCATCAGAAGGAAGATGCTAAGCATAGAGATTATTATTTACTAAACAAAAATCCTTCTATCCTTTCCAATCTTTGCCCACTTGTATCATTAAGCTCAAATGGTTTTCCATATCCAGAACCATAAAACTAAGAACTCACAAAAGGTTTTCTGCCATCAAATCCTTTTAAAACCGTTGTCAAACACATTGATGCAAATATTCCTGCCAGCAGGGACAGCTGGTCTTGCTGTCTCTTTATTTGACAGTGAGAATAATTGAGGCAGCGCAGAAAGTTTAAAAGGCAGCATGATTGCTTTTGGCTGCCTAGTTTCGGATTTCTAAAGCTCTTTTTAATCAGCAGAAGAGAAGCGGTCTGGTTTGTGGGCATGTTGCATACTGCAGCTCTTTGGGATGTTGTAAGATCTGTGGATAGTCTTCTGTCTAGAAAATGTAAGCCTGTGTTTTAGGAGCCACTTATAAGCACCCAGGCGTGACACTTCTGACCCAGCACACTGCTTCGGGGCTGCAGGGTAAGTTAAAGAAGCTCAACAACTGAGCCAATTTTCTAATAGTCTCCTCTGAGCATGTGATGGACGGGAGAATTTCTGGGAAGGGTGACACTATCTGTGCGCTGCTGAGTGACAGATGGCACGGCAGATCCAAAGCACAGAGGATATGCATGAGGCCTTCGTCTCATGCCACCTATCATTATTAACTATTCTCACATGTGTGAAGTGGCTGTGATTTTTCCCAGGCATACTCCCTGGAGTTCAGTTTCCTTGGAGGGGGACTCCCTCTCTGCCCAAAAGCCCAAAGCTTTGAAGCCAGATTCCGCCCTGTGAACAGAGCTAGATGTAACGAGTGATATAAATGCATGTGCATGCACAGAAGGTGTCCTTCTCCTTTCTGCCCTCTGCTACAGTCTCTTCCCTGCTCACAACTGATTATTATCACAGCAAGATTGCAAAGTGAGGAATGCATTTGCCTCTGTGGCTTTGAGGCAGGGCAGGCTCAGCATCTGCTTTGCAAGGCCGCCATGCAGGCTCACAGACTGCAGGAGAAGTGTGTTCTCTTACCAGCCCCAGGTGGTTGCATGAAAAGTCGATGCTCCTCAGGGTGGTGTTCTGAGCCAGGACCTGGGAGAACACTGTAGCAGTTGGCTCAGACAGGTTATTACTTCCCAGATGGATGGACTTCAGGGTGGTGTTGGTCAGCAGGGCATGGCCAATCGCTTCCCCGCCTTTGTCCTCCACGCAGTTGAGGCGCAGGTTCAAGGAGGTCAGAGTGGACTTCTCAGCCAGGGCTTGAGCAAGAGCCTGAGCCCCCAGGTGACAGATCTGGTTGTTACATAGATCAAGGATTTCTAATCTGCTGTGACTGATCAGCTTGCCAAGAGCTTGTGCCCCCTTGTCCCCGATGAGATTGTGGGCCAAGTTCAGCTCCACCAAGCAGGGGTGATCCAGCAAGTTACGGGCCAGCACCTTGGTCTTTTCATCATCCACATTGCTTTGTGTCAGCTTGAAAACCTGTGAGGATAAAAAATAGGGTCACTAAAACAGCGAGTGCTTTGGACTGAGCTTTGTACAACTTCTCAAGGGAGTTAAGCCTATGGTCCACCAGACAGGTTTCATCTCCCTTCGCTTCAGACATCTTCAGCCAGTAGGCAAAAGTAGTTGCTTTCACAGTGGGCAGATACTTTCAGCAGGCAGGGCATGCCACTGGTGTCCCATTCCTATTCTAGGGAAAAATGGTTTGTCTTCTGGAAATCCCTTTTTCTCTCCTCTGACTGCACAATATTTCTAACTAGGGGCTAAATTAAAGCAGGAGAAAGCTGTCCAAACGTCTGCAGCAAGTAACAGCAGAGCCCTCCCCAGATTGCAGTAAACACTGTCTGAATGAACATGCACACCAGTGATAACCACAGTGCAATGTCCTGTGCTGCCAGGGCACCTTAACAGCACAGGAGAGGTCATTTCTCTTCTGGAAGCCAAGTAGACAGCTTTTTGCCAAAGCAGGATGATCTATGGGGAGAGTGTTCAGCAAGCTTGTTCCTTTTCCACTATGGGCAGCAATGCCTGCTGATGTTTTGGAGGGGCTAAGTATCTCCACTGCAGTTACTACAGAACTCAAGATGCTGCTAATGCCCAGGAGGAAAACGCTTATCACTCTAAGACAATTGGATTTCCCCCATGCTCTTCTTGGGGGTCTTTGCTCCTCTGGGGCAGGTTGACATGTATTTAGTGAGCATAACTACCAAAACCTCCTTATGAAAAACTCTCTCTGAACTTCTCCTTACCTCCCTTCCAGACCTGTGTGAAGAATTAAAACAGGAGTGCTGCTATCCCTTACACTGCAGGCAGTATGTTTTGTGGGAGCAAGTATTTTTCTCACTGACCCTCTAACAACCCATTCTAACAAGGACATTGCAGAACAAGATACTCAGCACTAAGCCAGCGTCTTAGCTGACGTCGTTAACGTCTCTGCACTCTGCCAGACTCTGTAATTTGCAAAAGGAAGGGTGCTGTCAGCAAGCAAAACTGGTCTCTGCACTTCTATCCCCAGGCGATTCAAAGATCTGTCTGAGGAAGGAAGGTTCAGTTTGGGGTACATTACTTTCAAGCTGCGGCACATCTTCACGGCAGCAGCCAAACTGCGGCAGTCCTGGCTGGTGAAGTTAAAGAGGTTCCACTCAAAGTTCATGCCACAGTCCTTCACGCCATAAGTGAGATGAAGCTCTTCAAGGTGAGGGAGAGCAGTAATGAGATCTCTCAGGTCATAGTGTTGCATGAACACCTCACCAAGTTCAGCATCACTCCCTGCATCAGAGAGATCATCCCTCTCCTTTTGATCCACCTGCACTGGTGGCAGGAACTGATTGATCTCCAGTTTCCACACATAGCCTTTGCAGAGCGGGATGAGCTCTAGGACCTGGTTGGGGTCTGTGGTGTTAGGGATGAAACGTTTCAGGATGTCCTCCAGGTGACGTTCGAAGAACATCTGTTTCCAGCTGTCTCTATAGTTGGAAACTTCACACACTTGCCAGCGCTCAATACAGCACCTCTTCCAGTACTCCTCATCGCTTACTATGTTGGCGGTCACAGCGAGTGGAAGGCCAGTGGAGAGCCTGTCCAGCACCTTCCTTTGGTGCACAGGCAGAAGATGGCCCAAAATAGGGTTCTCTAGAAGGAATAAAAAGAAGGAGATGTTGCTGTGGGCTGTAAGAACCATGTCTAGGACTATGGTTCTGCCCAGCCCCCAAGCTGTATGCCTGTGCCCTCCCTTCTGTGATACTGCTTCTCTTCTCAGTTGCCAAAGGCTGGCACACATAGCTAAGCTGGAAGAAAATATGTAGGATTCACCTCCTACATTTTTGTGTAGGATTTCTAACTTTTACAATAAATACCGGTGTAATTGGGTTTACTCTCATAATATTTGGGAACTGGATCAGAAACTTAGCTCCCCCATTTAAATTTAGTTTGAATGCAGTTTATATTCAGAGCAGGAATCCTGCTCCCAAGAGAGCTAATTCAGCCTTACAGTGATGGGATATCTTGGCTTGCCATTTGTTGAACTTTCTCCCTTTTGGTTTCTAAGCATATTGAAGAACAGTATTTGAGCACTACTGTCTGTGTGCTCTTCATGCAGGTCCTTGTGCCTGTTTATCTTAACTCAGGTGTCTGTCTTACCCCAAACTGATTACTTTTCACTGAGACACACTCCTAGATTTTAGGTCCACCTTGTTTAAATAACAGTTGTTTTCCCAGGAGTTCTCTCCCCTCGGTCTCTTTCGCAGTTCTCACCCTAAGCCTCAGCTGGCTTCTGTCTGGTGGAAGATCTTCGTGGTAGGAAATGCCAGAGAAGAGCCATGTGTACTCACATCATGACTGTTCGGTGACACGTACAGAGCCCTGTTGACTTACAGAAATCATCAGTGGAGAGACCTATCTGCGCATGGGAAACCTGATTTTGCAACACAAAGTGGGGTTAGCTTTATATTTCCTCTGTTGCTGTTGCATTTCTTTCCTAAGGACACCCAGAGTTTTACCACAGCCTCTTCCTGCCATCTATTTTCCAATGCCCTACAGATGACACTGCAGTGACCTTCTCTGCAAAGTCCCACGACACAAGCAGAGGTGGAACATGTATGGGCAGGACTGGGCTAGCTTCACTTGGGCTCACTCAGGCCACAGCAGTGGGCAAGATGCAGCTGCACATCTCAGGTAACAGCACAAGGGTCCCCATGACGCCAAGCATGCTGCTCTTATGCACACACAACGTAAGGCCAATCCATTTGGCACCAAACTGACTGATGAGGCTCATAGGTGTGTCCCAGATCAGACCCCGAAGTACCATCAGCTCCTGGCAATAAGGCAGCACTGAGCTCCTCTGTACTGTCTTAAGTCCCAATGTCGAGACAGCCTTAGAGCTATCTTGAGCCTTTGCTGCCACTTCACTGAGTCAGCCAAGGAGACAGGTGGGCCCTTCTTTTCCCCCTCCCAGTCAGTTCTCAGATGAAACATGCTTTTTCTGTTTTGCTGTGTTTCCTCAGTCCACCTGCTTCAAAAGCACATTCTCTGCCTGGGGATATAACTTGTCACATCATCACCAAAAGCCATGGAGGAGGGCTGAGTCTGTGAGTACAACACATATTCTGAGATGGTAGCTCCTCCAGGCAGGGAGCAATTCTCCATCTCTCTGTACAGCACTCAGTATAACAGGGCTCCATCCTCAAGCACTACCGTAACTCGTGTATGAATCAAGAGGAGGAAACAGCATCTCCACAGCCCCAGCCATGGCTGAGGTGAGTCCAGAAGAGCACAGAAGGAAGAAGATATGATTGAACAAGGTCAGGCCAGAGTCACATCCTGGACAGAAGCCCAGAGCACTGCAGCCATCTCTGGAGTGTACAAGTACATACTTAGCAACTAAACAGTTTGTTTAACTGGCTGCCCAAGGGGATATTTCTCCCCATCTGTCCCTTTGGCAGGGCTGGGTACCACACTCTGCCTTTCAGATGCATCTGCCTGTCTTGTTGACCCTCTGATCCCTGGGACTGATGCTCTCTCTCTCCATGTGTCCCAGGATAAATGCTCTCCCACTTACTTTCAAAATTGTGAACGATGTGCTGGAGGCAGAGCTCAGTGAGGTGAGGGACAGTGACAAGGGACCAACTGGGATCCTCAGTGATGCAGCGGCGTGCGTAGTATGAGCCAGGACCAAGGCCGGCCTTAGGAAGACTTGGAGAGGGAGTGGCTGTGCTTTTGTCACCAGTCACTGGCTGCTGCATCCTGTTCAGGATCTACTTCTCCCTCAGGAGAAGTGCTTGGGAGTCAATACCACATTTTCCAGCTGGGCTGCCTGCAAAAGAAAAACGCAACTTTATAAAGAGGTTAGTGATAAGAATGGTCTGCTCACACTGCTCTCCTGTAATGCACTTGGCCCCTGCCCTTTGCCTGCCTCCTCTGCTTTGGACTGGAAGCCTTGTAGCCAAACAACTATTACTCAGCTTTATCATTATACCCTGCCCTGTGCAAAGAGGTCTCTAGGCACTACGTGTAATAAACAGATAATAATGTGGTGTTAATTCAGAGTCCTGTTGAAGAGGACGGACGGGAATTGATTGTTTACTGTCTTTTCCAATAAAACAAATAGGTGAACTGTCAGGAGCTGGGTTTAAAGCAAAGGGAAATGACAGTTCTTTACATGGTCTGCAGTTGAACTGGGGAATTCCTTGCCATGGGATGTTGTGGATGCTAAGGAACTGTGTAGGTTCCAGAAAAAGTCCATGGAAGAGAAACCCCTTGAGAATGACTAAATGCACAGAAATTGTGTGGCTCAGAGTAAGCTGAAGAGAGCTGGAGGTGAGGAGAGTGCTAGAGGAAAGACCACATACTTGCATTGTTTTTCTACTCTTCTCCAAGCGTCTGCTTGTAGGCACTGTCAGAGATGGGTTGTTGGGCCAGCTATCCCTGATTTGACCCAGTATGCTTGTTCTTATGACTCTTTAAAGACAGGTCCTTTACAGATGAAAACAGATGCTTTACAGAAGAAAACATTATAAAGGGGCTTTTTTTTTTCTTTTCTCAATTACTCTCCAGCTGAATTCCTTCCAAACATCCATTAAGAGATGAGATGGGTCAGACCAGTTCAGACCACACTGAGCCTAAGCAAATATGAACTAAAAAAAAACACCTGGAGCAGGAGGGAGTATGCCCAATCCTATTAGCTCTGCAGAGCTTTCCCAGACCAAAGTTCTCCATTTGTTGTTTCCTACCCCACCCTCAGGGCCAGTGCTCACTGCCATCAGAATCCCACATGTATGGTTATTGCCTGGAAGTCCTAATAGCTCACTTACCAGCACTACCAGTCTAAAAGAGGCGGAGAAGACACCAGGAAAGAATTTTCCCCTTGAGTTCTGGGTTCAACGAGAGCATCCAGGGTTGGTAAGCACCTCCTGGAGCGTACAGACCATGCTAATCCTTACTGGGGTTAACTGGACTTACCAGTGCTGCAGCACAGGAATGGGTGGTTACAGACTGCAGAAAACCTAAAAGAAGCATGAGGTAGGTGTGCAGGGGAATGTCAGAGCTGAGGGCATCTTCCTGCAAGACCAAGAGGATACCTCAGGGCAGATGTGGCCTCGCACCACAGTAGGGCCAAATGGATGCTTCCCTGCCCAAAAGACATCTGAGGAAGGGTCTGCAAAGGAACTGGTAAGAGGGGTAAGAGAAGAGATCCACGAAATGCCAAGAACTAGAGGAGAGGATCAAATGATTCATTCTGCAAACATGTCAGCAAAGACTTCTTCAAATACTCTTGAAGTAGGCCTGAGAAGAGAGTTACCCAGAGGAGTTACTTTCCAAGTGACAGTCAGCAAAGGGTGGAGAGGGCAGTGGCAGGGCATCCTCTGACACAAAGCATGAAGACAAAGGATGCCAAGAACAGGAAAGATGTGTTTCCTGGGAGGCACTGGTGTAGAGATGACAAAGGCTGTAGAAAAAGAGAGCCTGGTCTGAAGAAGGGTAGATGTGGAAGGAGAAGCAATGAGTGATAGGCAGCTGTGAGCATGGACTAGGAGTCTTTTTTTCTACAAAGCTCCTTGCCCCCAAAGGAGAGTGCTATGATGGTGGGCCACCTTTCAGGAGGAAGAGAAGAGGCCTGGTTCTCCACACCACACTTACCCAGCTGAAACCCGGCTCTTGGTGCTTGATAGACTTCAGCAGAAGGGCAAAACACAGCTGGAAGGCAGTGAGGTGGCATTAATAGAAGTGACTGGGAAAAATGTTTTCTCCCTGCTCAGTCCTTTGTCCTATTCAAAAAGCATCTGTATCACTCTGTCCCCCAGGCCAGTCACAGCTAATTGGAGCTTCTGATGGCTTTCCTGACCTTTTGGAAGCAATCATTAGAGGCCAGCTGTTGGGGAAAGCCAGTGCAGCATTGCTGGCCTAGGATTATTTCCTGTTTGTATTCTAGCAGATGATCCAATTGCCAGTTTACCAATGGCAGATTGCTTTTTGGAGGGCAGGTAAACCACGGCACATGCAGGACTGCTGAATGGGCTCCTAGAGAGGAAGTGGGAGACACAGGCAGAGCTCAAACAGTGCAGCTGCCTCCATGCATTAAATGAAGCTCTCTGAGTGAAGCTCATTTGCAGTAATATGTCAGGCATTGTATGCTGCCCAGCTGTGGGCCAGCCCCAATGTCAGGTGGCCACAAAGGGGAGGCAGACGGCCTGAGGTGTCTCTGTTTGGGCTGCTAAAGAAACTTTCCCTTGACATAAGCCACAGAGCAAGGAGCTCAGTTGACTCTGCCATCCCCACTTGTCATTTGCTATGAAGCCAACAAAAGCAATCAAGCTTACACCTGTGGTGCCAGGTCTGATGCTGACTCACTGCTTGCAATTCCATTCCCACCATGCAGCACAGTGAGCACACCCTGCCAGGTGTGCTTACCACCAGAGGAAAGACCTCTTTCAGCCCTCATCCTCTCTGACTTGGCTGCAGGAGTCTCAACCAGCCAGAGCTGACAAGCCAAGCCAGTTTCCACACCTGAGTTTGCGAAGCATGTGTTTAAAAAATGGAGAAGTGCTGCAATTTGCTATCAACAAACCAAGTCAACAGCATTAATGCATGTTCCTTCCCACCAGCTCTACATACACATCAGTCATCTATGCTAAAAAGGCTTTATTAAATGACATACAAAGAATGGGGTCATGTAGTAAACTCTTAGTGTGTCACTTAATACCCAGGCTAGACTGAAAGGTAAATGATGCTAAAATTCTTAAAAAAGAGAGAGAAAGAAATCACACTTTCCTTCCCAGGAGGAACCTGACAGAAATCCACTCACACAGCCAAGTTATGCTGCTACTAACATGCCTAACAAGCTTTTTTCGATTGAGCTTGTTTTGATCTGGAAATAAAAATTTTTGCTCTTCTGATTCATCCCAAAGCCCATAGAGACCAAAAAAGAAGAGCTGCAGGGAAACTGGTGACTTTTGGCTAATGCCTCCTACCAGCATTACGGAGATCCAAGAAATGGAGCAGCTGTAAACACTGCATTTACAGGAGAGTTTGCAAGGCCAGGAGAAACTCTTTCTGAGGGTGATGCCTTGGCCAAGATCACTTCACACTGAATCTCTATCTATCCATGAATCAAGGAAGCTCCTACACCACTGCAGTGGCACCCCAGCTGTTCTGCAGGTGTCCTGACCTTTGTGCTGTTCCCTGTGGTCCAGGCAATCCCTGAGTGTTGGCTAACACTCCTGATCCTGCTGCCAACCTCGCACTTGCCACACGCCCTTGCACTTCCAAAGGCTGATGCTAAGTGCGCATTAGGACAGCACATTGCAGGCTAATCAAGGGGCTGAGTGTCTGCAACAGGCTTTAAGTAAGTTTTAAAAAAAAAATAAAACTAAGAAAAAAAAAATGCGTGTCAAATGTGGAATCTGTTTAGCATCAGATATAATGAAATTTGTCTGTAATAGGAGATTGGGTAGAATGAGGCCAGTCGGCCGTTTGGGAATATGGTTAATGTCACCACTGTAATCCAAGCAGTGTGAAGGGCCAACACTATGGTCCTCGACCTCTGTCAGCATGACCCGGGAAGGGCCTCTGCCCCAACATGCTGTCAGAAACACAAAAGCCCTTTAGGACCTGAGCATCACCCACAGAAGCCCCGGTCACCGCGCCCAGCTAGCTCTGCCGTGCCAGCCCCCGGACACTGGGAAAGGGGTCGCTTCCCCAGGAGGGGGCAAGAAGGACGCCTGGGCTGCTGCTGAACTCCCCGCCAGCCCCGCTCCATGGGATGCCGGCGGTACGGCACGGCACGGCATGGCACGGCATGGCACGGCACGGCACGGCACGGCACGGCACGGCTCGGCTCGGTACGGCACGGCTCGGTACGGCACGGCTCGGCTCGGTACGGCACGGCACGGCACGGCACGGCACGGCA
>VWZG01006860.1:425047-471567 GCA_013396735.1 Grallaria varia
CGGCACGGCCCCGCCCTCGCCCATCGCCGCCAAGCTCCTCTCCAGAGACCCCGAGAAGGAAGAAAAATCATTAGCCCAGCCGCTCCCTTAGGAGTCAGACCTGCGTGCTGCCGCGGGGGAGAAGTGCCCAGTCACGGCAAGCGGACGCTCCCAGCCCCTGGCAGCGAACAGGGGCGTGAAACACGCGGGGTCCCTGCTGGCCCCTCGGACCGGGGGGCTCCGGCCGCCGGCCCTGTCCCTGGCTGTGGGGCAGAATGCCGGTCCCGTCCGTGGCAGCGGGGCAGGAACCTCCCGGTTGCCGCTGTCGCTGCGGACGCGGTCGTTGCCGGGGCGGGGCCCCCGCGGGATGGGTGGGTGGCGCCCCTAGCCGGGAACGGGTGGGGCTCGCGGGGGTCCGAGCGAGTCCCGAGTGGCGCCGGTGGGTCCGGGCCAAGCCCCGGCAGGGCGCGGGGATGGGCGAGTCCCGGACGCTGCTGTGCCATCGCGGCGTCGTGGAAGGAATGGAGCAAGGCGTGTGAACGGTTCGGTAGACACTCAAAGGGTGAATGCTTTGCCGTCCTCAAGATACCTGTGGGGTTTTTTTACTGCCTGTTTGTATTGCTAAAGGTATGCTGTCCGTGCCTGGAACAGGCTCGCTTGAAGGCCTTGTGTTTTGGGGCCATTACCACCTGAACGGCGGGCCACAGGCAGGCCCGAGAGGGCAGAAAGCATATATGAGAACGCCACAGACGCAGGAAGATCTTGGTCTATCTGCTGCTTGCCCATCTCTCCTCCCTGATGTAATCTTTTTTCATCCTGCGGTTAACCATCCTTTGTAGACGAGGGGAAAGGCCAGAATCCTCGACAAGGCAATGACTACATGCACATAATGGTGTGGAATATGAAGAGTCAACAAAGGGATGAAAACATTCATCTCCTCTTCCCATTCCTCAGATCTATGCATTTCAGTATTTGCCAGGGGATTTTCAGACTGAAATGTGTCTTTCTTTCGCTTTGTCAGAATGCTGATCCACTCAGCAGTGGGCACATGAGGAGCACAGCCAGCCTGTGCCCTGTGGGAGCACGCATAACACTGCTGCCAACTCGCATGATTGTCCTGCAAGCCCAGTAATAGCTGGCATTTTTAGGAAGCTATGCTGACTTTGATATAAAATATACCTCCTGGTCGTGAAAAAGATGTTACATGCATGATCCGAGAGTATCCGAAAGGCTCAGCAACAAAACAGTAAATGCAAAGAGGCATAGATTAAAAAAAGGATCAAGGTTTTGAGGCCTCCTTTGTGAGTTTCCAAGATGGGATGTTAGACTTTGGCAGCAATGTACTTCTTTTTCTAGGTGTGGCCTGATTCTGTCACTCAACTCCCCAGAAGACGGTGACACTGCCTGTGAGTCAAGCTGGTGTTGAACACAGTGGGGGTGTCAGAAGCCTTGCAAAGCCCTTCACAAACACTGGCCCCACACTGACAATGTTATTCCTGGGAACACATCTTCAGGGCTTTTGAGACCTTGGAAAGGAGAAATGAGAGCAAAAAAAAATCAGAAATATTTTCTCTTGCGCTGATTTCCATGCATGCATTCAGTCAGACTCCTGAATAGCAAAGGAGATTGCTAAACCAGATCCACAGAAATGGCCCCCTCAGTTGCCTCCACAACAGTGATCAATTTCTGAGCTGAGGCTTCAACAAGCCATCAACACTGACATTTCTAGCTTACCTCATGGCTAATATAATGCAAATATCATGTTTTGGAGACTTCATGGTCCCGTGGAATCCAGCTGTGTCTGCCCAGAGCCATTGATTCTCAAGACAACAGTGCCCAAGTATTGCAGTCCTTTGTCAAACTGAATGCAATCAGGTATTGAATCATATGCTGAAAACAAGTAGTGGTAGTTATAAAAATAGCTCTGTTAACTCTTTATCTACCTTAGCATTTATTTCCATGCATGTAGACATCAGCACCTATTCCCAGGGGGGTGTGCAGTGGCAATTCTTCCTTAAATGCTGTGGAGTAGATAACTGTGCAGAATAAAACACTTGTGTCCGTTCTCATTCCCCCTGTTCACATCTGAGGGTGGGGATGAGAGACGGCACTGCTTCCTGGCCTTAGTGACTGGAGCATCGTCCTACCAGCAGACCACAGGTGCCCTCTGTCTCCCTCCAGCTGCCAAGTCTCAGATTTCCCCCAGACAGCACCTGGGATGGCGTTGTGCATTATCAGCTCTGCCAGCTTTGCCTGGAGTTGGAGGCCAGCGTAACAGTAGTCAAACCTCATATCACAACAAATAAATAGTACAGAAGCCAGGTCCTGCAGTGCTTTGTGTGGGAGGAACATATCCCATAGAGTATCTTCTGCTGCTAATATGAAGATTCAGGTGCCGTTCTGGAAACAGAGCTATGGCGGTAGGGTGACAACCTTTTTTAGTGTCTCCTTATGTTGCCAGAAGTCACCATCCAGGACATCATTTATTTGAGTGCTTTAAGCCACATGGGGCAGCTTCTGTAGCTGATACCCACAGTGAGGCAACACCCATCTGTCAGATGTGGTTCGTCTCTCCATGGGGAAGAACCGTGGGCGCAGCTGAAGGTCAAGTTTGAGAGGACACTGTTGGTGTTTGATGTCTGCCTGACACCAACGGGATTCATTAGGGCAGCAGCCAGCAAGGTTTGTCCTTGGCACTTTCATGAATGGCTTCTACTCTTTCAATGAGGGGCACAGAAAGTTGCCAAAACTGGGAGGGACTCAGCAAATTGAGGATGCTGAGGAGCGGGAACTGGCTCCAGAGCCCTGTCTCCAGGCCCTTCCCTGGCTGGTTCCCTGCAGCTCTTGCTGGAAAACACTGCTTACAAGCAGCCAGCAGCTCCTGGAGTCCTGGGTGAAGCAGCAAAACAAATTACTTCCTGGAAGGAGGTAAAAGGCCCCTGCACAGCCAGTTCTCAAGGAATGGGGAGCAGGATGCTCTCTGCTGCCACTTTTCCAAAACTTTCTGCTCTCCCCAGGTCCCAGCAGGAATCGTGCAGCTCCTGACAGCTATTAATAGATGGGGAGAGTCTGGGCTCTTTTTCCTGCTGCTTCCTGGGATAAATGGTAATTACCCTTAATGAGACTGGATTTGCTTCTACATGCTACCTTCCAGCCCCCTTGCCTGCGCTGGCTCTGTAGGGAGCAGGGCTTGGCAGCAGGAGTGGAGGATCATCTCCCCGGGACATCCCGGAGGCCTTGCCGGTGGATGGTGGGCACAGGGGCGGAGGCAGATCCTGCCAGCTGAGAGGCTGCAGCAGCTGGTCTCAGCCTGGCCTTTCCAATGGCACACAGGAGCTCTCTGGGGAGTCACATAAATGATCCCATCAGAGCCTGAGCCGGTGGGTGTGCTGTCTCTTTGAGACCAATTTAAAAAACAAAACAGGGGAAGAAATAATCAGGGAATCTTGACCTTTCATGATGGTTGGCATCCCCATCATCATGCATCGCACCAAAGTCTGTGAAATGGGGCATCCTTCCTCCACTATTGGTGCAAAACAGTCCCAAAATACACCTGGACTTGGTCCCCATCTCCCACAGGGCAAAGCCTAGCTGCCGTGGGATTAATCAGAATACAACTTGCCCAAGGCAGAGATGTTTTTGGTCTTAGGCCATTGCAACTCTGGCAGGAAAGTTTCCTTCATTCGTGCTACTTCAAAAATACTGCAAAAATAGTGCAGAAGGTTTTCTTCATCCAGTAAGGCTGCGCCTCTCAGGAATCACATGCCAAGAAGATAAAGGCAAATATGGATGGCTGTTAAATCTTTCCTGAACATCCCAGACTCTGGCTCTGGGGCAGGACACTCTCTGCACTGGTATTTGCCCAAGATGCTTAATAAGGCTGCACTTTACTAACCCCACCTCTGTCCACCTGAACAGCCATGCTTAATGAATCCTTGCTGTTCCCCAATACTTGGCCTTTTCCCTGCTTGGTCCAGCTTAGCAGCCACTAACACTTTCCACCACAGGAACCCCTTGCTCTCACTGATCCTTGCTTCTTGCAGCAGGGTGAGAAGAAAAGGGCAGACATCCTGCCAAGCTGAAGCTCCCCAGGCAAGACAGTTTATTTTCTTCTTCTTAATTTTTTTTCCCCCAGATCATATGTTTTCAGAAAACCTTCCTGTGGGCAGGATCTGTGCCCAAGGACATCCTGCCTCCTGTTTGCAAATCCCTGACTCCTTGCTGCTGGAGCCCTCTCTCCAAGATCCCTCCAACATCAGACCAGAAGACTCAGGTCCCTGTGCTGACTCCCACTCACCCTCTTGTGTTGCATCCAAGTGCCAGATGGCACTCGAGGCTTGGGAAGGAGCTGTGCCAGGCTCGGGAAGGAGCTCTGCCAGGCTCCCCTCCCTTTCTCTCCACCCTTCAATCTACAGAAAAGAGACAGAGAACCAGCACTGCCAGATTTCAGGCTGCCATGTTTGTGCCAGCTTCCCTGGCCTTCAGTCTCAGTTGCAGTGGAATTCACATGGGAGGTACTGGCAGAACCCCAGACCAAGGGGTGCCAGGGAAAAGAGGACCTACTCTGAAGCTCTCCTCTGTGCTCAACTCCAAGCTATAATTAACAAGCAGTGCAGAGGACATGACCATAGCCACTCCATGCTCCTCTGGCCCTGTTTCCTTCCTTAGTTGTTGGAGAATTTCTTGTTCATCCAGGGTTGCTCACCAGCACTGGGTAACTGCCTCCAAAGGTAGTTACAGGTCTGAAGATCTGAAGGCTTAGAGAGCTTCTCTTGGGCAGGACAAGTGCCCAGGTCCCCCATACTGAAACAAGAAGAAGGAGGAGGAGGAGGGGAAAAGCAGAGCAACTGTCCTACCAGAAAGGGGGTTGCAGAGGCTGTATGCAGCAGAAATATCCTATTTGTGAGCCCTGCAAAGAGCATGGGGCTGTGTTTGGATAGCAAAAGGAACAGGGAGGATGTGCTCAGATACTTACAGCCTTTGTGTCTCAGATAGCTGCGTTAGCGCAGTGCCTGCTGCTTTTGGCTCAGGACTGGCCCCTTGAGCAATCCCTCCTTTCCTGTAGGGACTCTGGCACTTTTTCCTGGCTCTTCTTGATACTCAGGCAGGGGCACCTCCATAAGCACTGCCTGAGCTCTAGGGTCTCCGCTGTCACTACTGTGTTACAGCAATCTCCACACATTCTGTTTCTGAAGCATGTATCCCCTCACTTCCAGGTTGCTGTTACTAAACTCTTTGTGGGGGATGAGGAACACATCTCCTTTAGCAGAGTCGAGGAACAGATATACACAAAAACAGGGCTAGCTGCAGCAGGTTGGGTCATGAAGGAGGTATTTGATATAGAAACTCGGGTCACCGAGGTTTTGCTAGCCCTCCTCCTCTGCACCTGTTACTGGTGAATGGGGTGCTGCTGTGTCCTTGCCGAGGATGCTGGCTGTAGCCAGCTCCCTCAGCCATGCTGGTCACAGTGCACCTTCCATGTACACCTCACTGCCTGCTGCAGGGGGCTCTGCACGTGGACGGCAGCACCTCACTCGACAAATCTGGCAGCAGATGCGTGAGCCAAGCTGGGGTGCCATGCGGGAGAGGAGAGCTGGCTGCACATTTCGTTGGAGGAGGGAAAGCATCTAGTTAGTGACTTCTATTCCTGTCTGGGCTTGTTGCAGGATTCATGACATTCAGAAAAGGTGTGAAGCTTTTCCCTTCCCAGGCTGGGGATGAGAGTTAGTGGGAGGCTGTTTTCCAGCACTCTTATGGAGATGATCCACTGGTTTTGCATAGTCTCTTTTTTCCACAGGGTGGTCCATGCTTTGCATTTTAGCTTGTGACTCTGTGTCATTCCCTTCACTGCCGCCATTTCCACCTCTCCCTGTTGTGCTATGTTTTCATAAACCCAAGTGCTTGCAACCTACAAGGGTAGGTAGTCTAGAGGAACGTGAAGCGGGATCAGATCCTATAGCACAGGCAGTGCACAAGAAGATTTTGAAAAGCCCAGGGCAGGCAGTGCAGCATCATTCCTTTGTTTGGCCACCAGAAAGCAGCTCAGAGGTCCATGGTCCTTCTTATATTTGAAATGAGTGCATCATCCCTGCTTGCCTTATTTAGCTTCAAGGCCAGCTTGGCTATGATATCCTTCCCAGAGGGACACCCTTTCCCTTAAAGGTTGGGAACAGTCCTTGGAGAGTGATCAACAGAAGAATGAGAGGACTGGGAGGGGGTGAGTGCTTCCAGCGACCCTGGGTCAGCCAGGCTGCCTGAGCTGGGGACATGGGGGTACTGGGAAAGGAGGCACCTTTCCCATCTCTCAGACCCTTGGTGTCCCCCAGCAGCAACTCCATATATCTTGTAACAGCAGTTGCAGGGTCTGGTGTAGAGCAACTTGCAGAGGCAGAGGCGGGACCCTGTCCTCCCTGTCACAGCAAGGACAATGTTGGGGCGGTTGCTGTGGTGGGAATTGGACACTGATGGGTTAGGACAGACTGGGAGCTTGCGCGCCAAGGGCTGCTGAGTTGACACTGTCCTTTGGTGCCCTCTTCCCAACCCAGTGGAGCCTGGCACCGGTAGAGCTGGGGAGCTGCCAGCTGCCATCACTGTCCCTCCAGAACCATGCTCTGTGACAGATCTGCTTCTCGCTGCTGCTGCATCCAGCTTCCAGGCACTCCCTGGCCTCACGGCAGGGTGTGGGGGCCAAGGCAGAGCTACAGTCTCCTTTGTGTTCCCTTTCAGGGCTCGGCTGGTGGAGCAGGGCAGCCCAAAGGGTTGCGCTGTGCTGAGGAGAGCTGGGTGCACATTGCCAAATGCCTCCGGCTGCAGCTATCTGCCACTGCCTCCTGAATGTCTCTGCCATGTCTGGCAGCATCGCAGACCAGCTGAGGGAGAACCACTGGGCTTCCCTTGTGTACCCCATTGCTGCATCTGGATTGAACTGGCAAAGGGAATTGGGCTCAGCGCTGGCATGCTGCAGTCTCTCCTTGCAGCTGCTGAGCCAGGCTTTCTGGAAAACCCACACTTGAGGGTTTGTTCAAGGGTCAGAACTTGCCTGATGCCTGCAGGGTGCTTTTGAACACACGAGGAGCAACCTGGAGTGTTCCCAAGGACTTCTGTACTGCCAGCAGTGTGCCAAGGCCAGCTGCTGCCTCTGTTCCTGATCTATCCCTGGCTTATGCCCTATGGTGCTTCCTCCAGACCCGTGTAAAGCTTTCCATCCCTGATTTCTAAGTCCCTCTACTGTAGGGCCTCCAGCTCTGTGTGCTAAGGCCAACTTATCCCGCTCAGCTGTGCTTTTTGGCTACACTGCTTGGTGGGTTTCTCCTTCTTCCATCTCCCTGGCTGGGTGCCCAGGACTGGGTGCCCAGGGTGATGCTGCTCCCCCAGGGCTGGGAAGCCCAGCTGCAGAGCCCTCACTTGTCTTTTCCACAAAGGAACAGCCACTGTGGAAGCTCCCTGACCCTCAGAAGTTGACAAGGGGGTCTCTTCTCCCAGAGCCTGACTCTGGTAGGGAGTGGTGGTGCCCACAGCAGGGACACCCCAGACATCCCTGCTCACATTGCCGCGGCAGGGCTGTGAGAGCCAGCAACTCTTGGTTCATTCTTGGGGCAACCAGCTCCAGCAGGAACTCTCCTGGCTCTCTGAACCTCTGGTCCATTCCAGGTGGGTGATTCCTGTGTTTCTAACAAGGCAGGGGAAGAAAATTAAAAGCCCAAGTGAGCAAAGCAGCCAGGCTGAGCCAGGAAACATCAGAAATGCCTTTGTCAACACTGCAGCCAAGGCAAGCAGGCAAGCAGGCAGCTTTTTAATTATTGATGGTGCTTATAAATAAATGCTGGGGCAGGGAGGAGGTTACAGCAGAGCAGAGGAGCCACTTTGGGGTGGGGGAGGGAACCTGAGAACTCGCTTTTTTTAAAGGTCATTTAGTTTTGTCTCTCTTTCTCCCTTTTTCAGTAAAACTCGGTGATATTTGAGTTGATGGATTGTCTTCCTTGTGCTTTTTCTTCTTGCGCCTGCCTAACCTGGCCAGCCAGGAGGAGGGAAAAAGACACCCACATGTGAGGGCAGTGAGACAAGAAAGGGGGAGGGAGGGAGGAAACACTGTGTGGAATGTGGGACAAACAGGCAAACGAGGAGACAACAAAATTAGTAGAGCAGCAAATCCCAACCCGAGTGTAAGTAATTCTTCACCATGTGAAAAGAAGGTCTATGTAGGCTCAGATTTATCTCTCTGCTCCTGGAGGTCAAGCCCAGGCAACCTCTGATGCAAAGCAAGAGGGAAGTGCATGACACAAGGCTGGGCAAGGACTAGAAGAGAATGCGGGGATCTTGGTTGGGGACTGGAATAGTAACCCAGCATCTACCTAGCCTTGGGGACTTTTGCAGCAGGCTCAGGGAGGAGTGTCTCAGACTATCTGATGGCAATAGCTCTGAGATAGGGATCCCATAGCCAGCTGAAAACACAGGAGAGGTTTTGGACTGGAACTGCAGAAGTACTTTGAAGCTGAGAGCCCCCATGGTAATCTTGAGTGATTGTGGTTGGTAGGACCTCACAAATTAGTCTGAAGCCTTCCAGCTTGCAAAAGCGACACATGGGCACTGTGTGCAACATGCACTTAAGGTGAGGTGGAGCTCCTTCCAGTCTACACCACAGCAGACCCCACAGGACAGGTTCACCTTCCATTCCCTCTCCATTCTCAAGGGAGTCCTTACATGTGGCAGGCAGCAGCACCTCAATGCCTGTGGCTTGTCATGAGGATAGTTTTGCTCATCTTCCCACAGGGGCCTGCAATGGTTCCACAATTGCAAGATGAGCAGCTCTGCAGTGCACAATCGATGCAGCAGCACGTGGCTCTCTGGATGATGGGTCTGGATGCAGCCCAGGTAACACCACGACAGCCTCACAGACTACCCTCTGTGCTGACATCCTGGGATCCCACAACCATCCTCCAGTACACTGAGACCCAGAATGACATCAAGCAATCAATTAAGATTGATCCCTTGAGGGAAATGAGCTGTGCCCTGTCAGAATGGTGGGCTCAGTAGCAGGGTGCTTCTGACAGAGGTTGGGATGGTGGTGGGGAAGATGTAAGGGAAAGTGGAACCCTTCTCCCAGCCCTGCGGGTTTTCCTGGTGCTTCCTGGAGGAGAGAGGAGCTTTGGGTTGCATCTGAGCAAATCATACCTCTCAGCAAGCAGCACAGAAACACCAGCTGCAATCCAAGCAGAGGAGCTGACTGCAAGGCGCCAGCGCTCTCACACAGGGAACCAGCTGGCCGTGAAGGGCACACGGCAAAGGAGAGCAGCTGGGATTCCCTATGAAATGCCTCTTCTGCCTCCTTGGGCTCTCAGCATGCTGCTGTGGACAGTGTTCTGCTGCAGTGGAAACATCTCTTTCCCAGGAATGCTCCCCAGAAGCCAGGGGCTCAGGGCTGAGGGGTGACTTGGCCATGGGACTCCTTCCCTGCCCCACATGCCCTAAACACACTGCCTTATCCCTCAGCTGAGCGCCTCTAGCACAGAACCATTTGCTCCTTTCCCAGGCATCTGGGATGCAGGTGAACCGCAGCACCCGTTTGAGGTGCCTTGAGCAAGGGATGGGAAGTCCTGCCTTCTCACCAGTGCTCTGGGTCCATGGTTCCCCACTGCAGCCTTGTGTGTGCTGTGCAGCAGCTGCCCATGTGTGGGTGCAGCTCAGTGTGGGCAGCGGCTGCTGCAGGAGCAGGGAGCCCACAACACAGGGCACCGTGACAGTGAGAGCCTGCAAGGGTAATGCAGAAACCCACAGACAGGTGGATGCGTGGGTTCCTGGATCACACGTGTGCACATGTGATGTGACTAGCGTACTGCACACTATCGCTATGCATATAGAATCATAGAACAGTTTGGGTTGGGAAGGACCTTTAAAGGTCACCTCTGGTTCCCTGTCCCTGAGCTGCTTTCCCTCCCTGCAGGGCTCATCTTGGACATGCTGCATTATGTTCAGTGTCTCTGGAAGATGTTCAGCTCTAGCTGTAAGGGACCAGGCCCCATAGCTTTTGAGCCTGTGTCTCAGGATGCAATTGGCATCCTCTGCATGGCTTGACTCTGTAACCACTACAATCCCTCTGCCTTTCTGAAATCAGTCCCACGGTGCATGAGACCATGTGACTCAAATAAGACCAAAGGTGCAGCACCTGAAGTCCCTGCAGCAGCCTGCCCCAGGGACCTGGTGGCAGCGGTGCTAGGGAGAGCTGGGCTTCTTCCAGGAACTGCATGCTGTCCTCTCACTCTGCAGCCCAGGCTACTGAGAGTGAAGCTCCTGGAGCAAAGTGGATGAGAAGGGACATGCAAGTACTTTCTGCTCCCCTTGTGCTGATGTCAGGTGGTTGCTTAGGGTTGAGGCTAGCAAGCCCTTGCGTTGCAGGTGCCCTTAAGGGACCTTGGGGTCCATCTGGTCTTAGTGAGGTGTTGCCAACCTGACAGCACCTGCTCACACCACAAATGCTTTTGTCTTTTAGTTTCCTGCTTCCTGGTGTCCCTTCTGTGTGCATGTGTTTGGAGTTGCAAATGTTTGCCCAGGATACTGCTCGCACTTTAGATTCTTGATGGCTGTAAGGGAATATAGGCTGTTATTTTGGCCAGAGAGCTATTTCAAACTTGTGTTTCAATCCCTGCAGACCTCCCACCTGAGCATTGCTTCATCTGCTGCTGACATGCAGGTCACACTAGGCAGAAATGTGGGAACTGCTGCAGCATGGGATGTGAACATCTTATCCTTGTGCAGCAGGGAAAAAGGAGGACAGGATGTAAGTCCATGCACTGGGGGATCACCAGGAGAACAACAGGAAATGCTCTCACCTAGGATCAGCAGCGGCCTGACATGGCTGCAGCACAAACCTCAGCATTTCTACTACAGCAACTCATTTTGCCAGCTCGAGGTGATGGGGGCACCATAGGTGCTTCCACAGAAACACTGGTAGGATAACATCCTTTTTCTCCCTCATTCACAGAGCATAGCTTTGCTCATCTTCCCATGGGAGCCTGCAGAGAGCAGTTTCAGTGCTACTGAGCTTACAAGATCTAGTAAGATCAGGACTTGATCATGCTATGACTTCACTGATCCTTGCAGGCTTAGAAAGGGGAAGAGAAATCTTGAATTTCATGTTCAGAAAAGCAAAGAGCAGCAAAGGAGGAGAAAGAACATGGGCTCCCCAAGACTGCCTGGCTGAGGCAGAAGATCCAGTGCCTTTGCAGCAGGCTGCCGCCCTGCTTGCTGCCTAGGTGGTTGTTAAAAGTTTATAGGAAGGTGGTGCAGGAGCTGCAGCAACCCTGTGTGCAGCGGGTGCTGGGGCTGCTGCAAATACCCTGAGAACAGGAAGACACTTTTTCCATGGGGCACAGGAGGGGACAAACAGAGCTGGAGTGCCAAGGCATCAGGCCTTTGTTGCTCACTCAGCCTAACAGCTCCCACAGGGGAGAAGGACCTCCTTCCACTGGCCCCAAGAGCCACTGCTTTGTGGTGCCTCTGTAGCACCAGTCCTTGGCCCTCCAGGGGAACGATGACAAGGCTCAACTTCCCCATCAGTAAAGGCATTTGAAGGTCAGCACCCAGACCTCTGCCCCTTAAGAGGCTGGGCAAAAGTCTACGAGGTTTTTAAGCCAACAGTCAAGCCAAAGAGGGTTAATTACATAAGGCTGCTGCTGGCAAGCTCAAGCCGTGCTTTTGGAGCATCGTGCAGGAGCAGCTCAACCCAGTATTCTTTTCCTCCTCCTCACACCTACTCTCCAATACCGAAAGGAGACATAATCTCCTGTAGCAGCTATTAATAGACAAAATCACTCTGAGAAAGTGCTTTCCCAGTAAGACAGAGCACCTCTTCCCCTTTTCACACTGTGTACTGCTATGGCCCAAGTCAAACACAGGATCTATGCAACACTTAGCACTGACTCTGCTTTCAGCTGAGGGCACGAACCATACCCTTGGACTCCATGCATCCTCTCCAGCACCTTTTCAACTTTGTCACAAGATCCCCAAAGCTGTGGCCTAGATGTTCCAGATCTCCCCAGGGTTCAGGTTCCTTGGAGAGATGTTACAAGCACCAATAGCACCTCTGCATCCAGAACTGGAAAGAATTTTGAGAAAGAAGCAAGCTGCTGTTACTGCATACAGGAAAGCAGGCAGGGTCTGGGATGAACAGCAACCTGCCCCACTGGCAGGGTGATGAAAGAAAGGGGCCTATGCACCCTTCTGATAGCTGAACTTGTGGCAGCAGGGGCAGTGTCTGGAGACCTTGGCTCACAGATCCCTTTGCCACAAGTCCTGCTTTAAGTTCCCTGGCTGGAAGCAGCATTTACTGAAACAAAGGCTTAAGGTCTGCACTCTTGCTGCAGTTGTCAGTGCTTTGGGGGAGCACAGGAGGACAGTGGGGAGCACCATCAGCCCCTAAAGGACTTCCTTCTGCCTCAGAGCCCTCACATTTATATATAGCACTTTTCCAGTGCAAACCCACCTGCTAGCACTGTGCAAAGATGAGAAGGAACCACATTAAGCCTTAGGGACCCCATATGAGACTTTGGGCTGAACAACACTCAGTTAGGAAAAAAAATCCTTGGCTGCTAGCGATGTCCCCTTAAGTCCACATCCCATCCCTCTCTCCCTCACCTCCCCCAGATGAACTGATTGATGAAGAGAGAAGGGAAATGAGGCTCTGCTCACAGCAGCTATTCACCCTCCCTCCCTAAGGCAGACACTAAATGGGAACTCATTCGTTAGGACATGGGGCCATTCCCCTCTACATCCTCTTCACCAACCCTTATCTGTGACAGCTGTTTCCTGCTACCTATCCATCAGCATCACATGCTTCTACCCCTCCCCCTTCTCCCCAAAAGCAAGCAGCTACTGCCTCCCCCACCTCCCTTCACAGTGCCAGGCAACCCTACCTGCTGGTGAAATTCATCCCTGTCAGGCTCCTCTTGCTGCTCTCAGGGTGAAACCTGCTTGTATCACTATCCCACTGCACCTTTGCCTCAGCTACCATTTATGATCTCTATTTAGGTCAATACTGTGTCTAAAATAACTATGCTTTAGCCAGGTGCTCTAGACATTACTCTAACAATGAAATCTAAAATGTCTTTATGAATTGAATTTACTGGGTCTGCTACTGCTTGTAAAAAAAGTTTATGAGAGAGACTTGCTCACTTCAAGACTAAGTGTTCTGCTGCAGGGACTTACATGCTGCAACACAGTCACAGTTTCCATTCACACAATTCACCAAATCAGTGGTCACTTTTAGGTAGGAGCTGGTAAGAAACCAGAAGGAAGTTGCTACTAGGAAGAAACAGGGATAAGAACATTCATCCAAAACAAAGAGGTGGAGACTGGGATGATTTTGTTCCCTCCATGCTGAGGACTGGCTTCAGCACCACCCATTGCATAACCTAGCGAGCCTGAGCCCACAAATAAGGTGGGATTTCTCTTTTTATTTCTAAATAACAGTAGCATTTTTAATCAGAGGGATGTCTTGGGTTCTACAGGATGATGGGACTCCTTAGACACAAGTGTGTGCTGACTTCCAGGAATGGAGGGACAGAACGAACCCCTCTGCCAGAAAAGAAAAGAAACGGTGCAGCTAACAAGAAACATCAGGGGATGAGACACCCTCTACCCTTTAATGGCTTTAGCATAACAGTATGCCATCTCCCCATTTTCCCACAGAGTCTCTGTGCTGGTCTTGTGGCAAGAACTACACTGTTCCAAGAGAAAAAGGACCTGCTGTTGCAACTAGTGCTTTCCAAGGCTGAATCCCCATATGCTCATGTTGAAGAACAGGCAGCATCATTCTGTCAGTGGGATCAGGAGCAGGATCCCTGCTGATCCTGGATAGTCAGAAGTCAAGTGCTCCAATACAGTGGTTGCAGCAATGTTCAGTGTGGGACCTGCTAAACCTTTCACATCACCAGAGTATATGCTTGATATCACGTGTACATATAGCTTGCAGCTGGGTACATACAGCTGTGCTGGCACTACAGCATCACAGTTTACTGTGAGCGAACTCCAGTGCAGTAGTCAGGGCTCCCTGCATGCCTTTGGCATTTCCACTACCCTTAGCGACGATGTGAGAGCCTCCTGCCTTGCCTTCCATCTGCGTACAGACAGCCACGGCCCAGTCAGCAGCGGAGAATGCGGGGAGGCAGTTCTATGGAAGAGATACAGAAAAGTCATGTGGACTGTGGAGCACTCTCAAGTGTGAATAAAGAAAGGAAACATCCACTCCTCACCCAGCCCGGGCCCTCACTATCCTGAGGCAGTCATGACTGTGAGGACCACAAAGGCTGAGCTTACGTGTTAATACTGCGTCTTGTCCTTGGGCAAACACAACCTGGAGGATCCAGGGATATCTGTGCCCAGAAGAGACTGAAAGCACATCTGGCCCCACAGGGTCATCTCAGGTCCTGCCCCTGTCCGATTAACCACCAACACTGGGCAGAAACCCAGGAAAAGCCTCGAGCAGGACCTCCTGAGCAGTGGGTCCAGTCCTTCCTTTGCAGGGAGGTTCCCCATGTCTCTACCAGGGTTCTACTTACCTTGGACACCTGACAGGCACAGAGCACCTCACCAGAAGCCTGAGGGCTGAGCAGCAAGACTGATGTCCCAGGAGACTTGTCACACAGCTGATTCACTACCTTCATTAGGATCTAAGAGAGACAGGGAAGAGTCAGGTTACAGCAAAGGAGACTGGCATCCAGCGGAAAATGTGCCCAGCAATTCCCTCTTACTGTTTGCAGCATCTGAGGTACTGCTGGGCCAAAAAGGAAGGTGGATTACTCACAGAGAGGGAATCGGCTGGGACAGTATCAATGATGACAGGCTGGTTGCAATGTTTTGTTAGCAGGCTTTGTGCCTTCTTTTCAGCCTGGAGGGAGAAACACACAGCACTTTGAAGGGCTACAGGGTGGCACAGGGTGGGCTGGATGGGGATATATGCATGCAACATACATACAAAGGGAATGCAAGTGTGGCTTTATGGAACAGAAGGGAGATGTATGATAGTAGAAGTCAAAGTAAGACTGGCAGACTGAAATCTCCATGTGGAGACCTATACAACCCTCCTTCCTTGAAAGCAAGCAGAGATGAGCCCCTGACAAAAGTGGAATAGACAGTGACCCATTCAGTCCCCTGCCTCTCTCCTTGACCTGTACACCACCACATCTCAGAAAGGCTTCTGTGGCAAGATGCTTCTACTTCTAAGAAATTAATAGTTCCTGCTGAGATCTGTTAAGTCACCAATAAGCATTTCTAAAGGGCTTTTAATGTAAATTGCAGAACACAAACCTATGTGGGAACCCACAGCAATATTCACATAGCTGGGAGAAAGGCTCTGTCCTGTCGTTGTCTTAGTGTACAACCTTGTCAGGACCATCTCATCTCCTCCATGTATAAACAAGGAGGTGATGCCTACCTGCCTGTTGGTGTTAGCCAAAAGTGCTGTTATGGGGCTCTCCATCATCACAGGCAGCGACATGTGAGGATTCTGCAGGTGCTAAAAACCCAGCTAGTCATTCACTGCATTTTAAGCAACAGCACCAGATAATGCCAGTGAAATCAACCCAACAAAGGGCTTGTGTTGCACTGCGTATGACATACCTTCTAATGGAACCCTAGCGACTGAATGGCTGTGAAGTCTGACAGAGACACCAGGTCCACTGGTGTGTGCCACACAGTGCTATCAGGTGGCTGTAAGTCAGCGTTCTGCTGCTGCTACAGTACCTGCTGCAGCTCCAGTTTCTTGACAGCTGTGTTGGCTGTTCGCTGTAGGGCTCTGAGGATGGTCTGTAGTTCTTTTCTTTGCCACTGGGGCATTGCAGTGTCGGCCACTACCTGAAACACAATTTCCTGTGTAAGAATATTAAACTGTACCTACATCTAAACTATTCGCTCTCTGAGAGGTCAGGCTGGAGCCAGGCCTCTTTCCAGATTCCCCTACAGCCCATGTGATCAGGCCAGCCAGTCATTGTGGTAAGTAGCTTTCTCTTTTCAGCTGGTCATCTGCAATCTGGGCACCTGGACACTGGTAAAAATCCTTGTGATCAAAGAGGCAAAAGTAGGTAGCAACTTGCCCTTGCTATTGACCATGGTAACACATGAACCTGGTAGGGAAAAAATCATATGCCTCAATTGTACAAAGCCCATGCTGGGATCCTTTTGTATTAGGAGTGTAATCCTTACTTTGGTCAACTGGCCCACTTCTTTGGAGAGGTTCTGCATCTCAGGAATAGAGGTGCTTCCCTGCTTCATTCGTAGGGAGACAGAGTCTACTTCCATAGCCAAACACTGGCCTACCTCCCGGGCCTGGAGAGACAGAAAGAATGCAAGCTTCAAATGCAACAACAGAAAAAATGAACACAGATGCAGGAAGTAGGGAGGCAGCAGGGTCATCAACACTGAAGTGCTGGTCAGGATCCAGTGGAAAGGCACCTACAGGTGTTTTAAGAATGACTATTCCCACAAGACTCTGAAATAGAATACTCCTCTCTAGATTTGCAACAAACACTAGATGGTTACATCCAGGGGACCAAGCTGTCAAGCATTATGGTTTCCTCACTTTCTTGCACCAAATCATCAGGATTTCACTGAGGAAAAACTGGGAAGCTCCACTTGCATCTTACAGCTCCTTCTTCCTTAGCAAATCTTGATCTTGACACTCCTGACTGAAGAAACAGAAGAAACACTAAGACTAAAAGAAACCTCATCAGCTGTTTAAGCATATTTCCCAAGTTCAGCTGTCTTGGTGTATTTCTTATTGCTTTCCCCATGAACAATTCTACTATTAAGAATAATAAAAAAGCTATTACAGGCTTTTTTCATCAGCAACAATCCTTATGGTTTGTAGAATTTCCTCCCTGTCAGATCTCTGTGCCCATGATGGTCCTGTGAGACTTTAGACCAGGACAACAGAGAGTATGTAAGAAAAGCTGTGAACAGTGAGGACTGCTCTGCCTAGCTAGGGTACACAACCCTTCTTTCAAGTCACTACCTCATGCCTGCAGCCTCCTTGTCTCATTAACACATGCACAGAGCTTCTCTCAGGGGCTTCTCCAGGTCAGTACTTCCAGCAAAGCATGCAGATGTGCCCGGCAGCTTTTTGTTCTTCTGCACGAGGAAAAGCCTTGCTGGGACACAGATGCACAGGGGACAGCCAGCCAAAAAGTAACAGATTTGCAGGGGTGGGCTTTGCCTTTAGTCTTTCCAATTCCACTGACTATGAGTCACTCTCCTCTGACTGCAGCCTTAAAGGAAGCGAATACGCTTGTGGGGCACCCGAAACGTCCAGATATTAAAGGACAGGGCAATCTCATAAACACAATAGTAGGTTGCTTATTTTTTATACAGACCCAGCCAGACCAGAACCACAGCTTGGTACGAAAAAGATCAAAGAAATTAAGCAAAAGGGCCGCAAGAATGAGGCTAAAGCCCTGTAATCATAAAGTGCAAATCCAGCTGTGATAGGCAGGAGGGCGAAACCAATGCACAAAGGATCACAGCTTTAAATGTCTACCCATGGACTGAAATTCATAGACCAAAGGCTTCCTGATATTTTGTGCCAAGTTTTTATCTTGGAAAAGGAGGTCTGGGAGAAGAATGAAGGTCAAGGAGATAGAATACTAGGATGGATGTAAAAGAGGTGACTGGACATCAGCAGAACTGAGTCCAGGGGTGAAGGAGGAAGCCAGATCAAGCACAGCAGGGAGGCTCCAACCAAAGCAGCGGGAAGCTAATTGTATGTGGGGAACCTACAAAGTTTGGTCCTTCTGGCATTGCCTTGACATAGCAGAAATCTCAGTTCCCCCTTCCTTACCTGTTTGGCTTGTCTCCCTGTCACTGCAATGACACGGCTAATCCCTTTAACAAGCTGACGCTCATTGATGATGGCCAGATCTTCCATAGATCCTGTTTGTAGAAGGTGCCTAAAAAGTCAACACAGAACAGGAAATAAAACAAGCTGCTCTTTGGAAACAGAAATCAGTAAGCCTGCTTTCTTTATAGAAGTCTGAAGTCCAGCAGCCCCTTCCCAATCCCAATCGCCAAGTTCTCTTCTCTCCTTTCCTTCAGCAGTGGAATAAATTGTGATTTTTCTCTTCTACTCAGCTGCTACTAAACCTTGTAGAAAGTAACCTGTTGATCCAACTCCACCACTCTCATCAGGCCAGCTCACAGCCTGGCCAGTAGACTCCAATCACAAGATAGTTGTGCAGTCTCAGGGCTCTGACAACTTCCCCTTTCCTCCTTGGTTTAACACTGGATATGAAAACTACAGTGCCTCAGGTTCTGTTACCACAAGTAATCATTTCAGACAGCTTCACAAGAACTGATCATCTTTACTCCTATGCAGTTTCTTGTCCCACTATTCCCACAAGAATGATCTCATGGCTAGAAAATTGCTCATTTTCAGCTCTATCTGCTCCAAGGCCAATTTGTTCCTGGTTGGTTGGTTGGTTTTTTTGTCAGCACTGTCCTAAGATTGATTAGCTCTTCTTCTACTACCATTACTCTAAAAGCAGAAGAGGGTGAAGATAATTAATTAAAATAATCATAGCAGTCTCAAGTTTTCACAACCATCTCAGGGTATCCAGCCACGTCCCCAGCCCTCCTGCAACCCCAAAAGCAAAGCACTGGTGTGACAGGCTACACACACTTTTCCCACACCCTGCTGGTGCTCTGTGGCTTCCAGGTTGGTGTCAGACTATGAATTAAGGAAAATGTTTTGCATTTCATTAAATTTTGCTCACTCTGGAACTTCCAAAGCTTCATAACTAGCCCACTTAGTCCTCACAATATCTTTCCAGTGAGGAAACTTAGCTTCACAAGGACAGGGAGTTGAGCTTGCAATGACACCTCTACCTCAGCCACCAGTGCCCACAAACATGCCTTCTGACTGCAAGTAAAAGTCACTTACGTCCCACAGCACAGCTCCACAGAGGTCTGCATTGCAGCCCCAGAGTCACGGGTCAGCACACTCTCCACAGGGACCCCCAGAGACACTATCCTCACTGGATCTGGATACCCCTGACAGAGGAGACAGGGATCAGCAGCTAACAAAATGGTCCTTTGGGGCACTTACAGACTAACTACATGGCTTCAGGTGTCTGCCTCATTTTCCCCCTATACTAGAATAGTCCCAGAGTCAGGGGCACCACTACTTCTTCCCCACAACTAGCCACCATGGGGATAAAGAAACAGCTGGGTGACATTTCAGGCTTTTGGTACAAAGGGATGAGCTGAAACCAGCCTACGTGTTTTACAACACAGTGTCCTGAGATCTCATCTCTGTCCTGTTTTTCTTTCTCAGTTTTGGGAGGTAATTCCCTTGCAGAAACATATTGCGTCGACATCTCTTGTGTCCCAGATGATGCCTGCTGAAGGAGAAGGCTCATGAAGGTGTGTGCTGCTATCTGGTCATACCTCATCCACTGCACGGAGTCCCGGAACTTTTCTTGCCAGTGTGAGGGGGACCTCAGCCACATGCACAACCTCATTTCTTTGGATCATATCCTGGACCACTTGCTCCACTTGCTGCAGCTGCTCCACAGTCACAGGGCCCTGAGGAAGTAAATCAGCCACCTTCAGAAGAAGTCTCCTGAGAGGAACAGAATGAAGGAGGGAGAACTGGGGCAGGACCACTGGGCAATTCAGCTTGGGCACACCACTCTTCCCTTGCATCTCATCTTCTCTATTTGTAAAAAGGAACTGTGAGCATCATGGCACTCCCATCCCCTCCTCTCATGAGGGATTAAGGATTTTTAATGCAAGAGAATCAGCCAAAGCCTTCAGGAGAGATACTGCAATGAGTGACAGGCTACCAGGGCCAGCACTCATCCTGACCTGACAGCTTTCAGTTCCCAAACACTGGATATCCAGTACAGACATCAGACATGTGTCACAGCCAAGCACAACCTCTCAAAGACTCCTTTACACTATTTCATGTCAGTCCCATGATCACTGGCCTTGCTAAGTCGTTTCTTTCTAACACACATTCATCCCCTCAGCAAGCTCTGCTCAGGGTCAGGTCAATGCAAAGTGGACCCAGTCACATCCAGAGGACCAAGCTTCATTGCTCAGATAAAATGTGACCCGTCTCTAAAGGAGAGAGGAGAAAAATCCCTGGAGAGAAGGTCTGTATTGGAATGTTGGTAGGTGCTGAGAACAAGGAAACTGAAGCTCAGAGTCACCTTGGTATCAAAGTCGAAGCGCAGCCGCTCTGCTGTCACATGGGACCCACGTTGCTCTGTGCTGTCACCCAGGATGTGTCGGAGTGCAAAGTTCAGCAGGTGGGCAGCGGTGTGGTTTGTCATGCAGGCCAGACGCTGGGCCTGAAAGCACAGACAGCTTGGCAGGGAGTGCTGGTTCTCCACAGCTCAGGGGAGCAGGGGATGACCCAAAGAGATAAGGGAAAGGCTGCATGTGAAGGGATGGGAGAAGATGGGGGAAAACCAGTGGGTTGTACAGCTGTCAGATTAACTACGTGGCAGGGAAGATCTAAACTTCTTTTCCTATGGGATCACTTCTGTAAAACAGCAAAGGGTAGGCTGGATGCTTTAGGACAGACCAGTGCCTCACAGAAAATTACAGAGCCACTTGTGATGTCTCCTTCCCACTGTACATTACAATGAGAAACATTCTCAGGAATACAAGGGACAAAGATCTGCTGTGCCCAGACTACTCAGGACATCACAAGAAAAAGATTAAGAGCAGTGAGTTATCACCTCATCCACAAAGAGCTGCACTTGGTCACCAACACGAAGGGTTTCCACAGCAGTAACCTCATGGATCACGTAGCCACCACAGAGATGAACTGACTCTACAGGGAAGAGCACATCCTGAGCAAAGAGACATAAAGATGAGTTAGGACACAAGGAAAATCAAAATACCTGTGCTAGGTACCTGCTTGATCCGACTGGGAAACAAAATCCCCACTGATCCCTAAAAGACAGGGATTGGGTAGAAAAAGCAGAGAGAAGCTTGCTGCAAATGTAACCAGACTGCCTCAGACCTTCCTTGCACCTAGTCACTCATTACACAACATATTGAAGCTGCCAGCTTACAGTGGAGGGGCAGTAACACCACCTGTGCTGATGAATTTTCTTAACAAGGATGCTTTTTCATGAGAAAAAGGACACGTTTGCCAAGGCACCTGTCTCAGGCAACCAAGGTGCCAGTTCTACCTTACTGGGCTGGCAACAGAAACTGGATCCCCACTTCAGCTTGGGAAGAAGAGCTGAGCAAGGCACTATCACATTCTGCAAAGCTAAAAAGGCACAGTCAATGCCAAGGAGTGACTATCAAGAGCTGGAAGGTGGGAAGGAGAATAAGCTGCATCCCATGTAACTTCCCATGAGAGGGTCAAAGCTCTCCCTCTGGCAAGGCTGAAGGAACATGCTGCAGATATGGAGGTCCTTCCTGACGTTCTTGGAAGGAATAAGAGTTTTACCACTGGGTCTCAGGTTGGGCACTGCTTGCTGTTGTCCAGGATTGGCCAGAGACAAGTCACTCAGCTCATGGACTCTCTGATCGTTGATTGCCTTCTTTCAGCACTACACCTCCAACTGGCAAGAATGCAGCATATTGAAGGGAGACCTAAGAAGACTTTACAGTTTTCCCCAGTAAGACAAAATTGCAAAGGGCTGGGAGAGAGAACCAGAGCAGCAAGTACACTTCTGTGAAGTTACTGCTGCTTCTGCCTCACCACGCAAACCCTGATGCAACGCCAAGGGAACTGTCAAGAGTCAGCAGCTTGCAAATTAACACAAATAAAATAGCTCATCACTTGGGGAATTCTGACTGGCCTCAGTACCCATGGTAACCCTGGGTTAGGCAGCAAAGGGCCTTACCTGCTGTCCTAAACGTATCATGTAGCCTTGGTCACAGTCTTGCCCACCCTGCTCTGCATAGAAGTTAGTCTTGTCCAAGATGACACCACAGCGCTGCCCTGCCCCAATCTCCTTCTGGAGAGACTGATCTCTGTACAGCATCAGGACAGTGGCCCGGCATGGGCTGAACTCTGTGAGGGGGAAGAAGACAGTAGCAATTAGTGCATACACCCTGTCAGACTGCAACAGGAAAGGAGGGATCACTTCCTCATGCCAACACTGCCAACACCCAGGGCATACTGAAAGCTGGCACTTTGCCTTGGTAGGAGAGGAACTGCTACCAGCAGAAAGGATAAAGGATCTGGTGACAGGAACTAAGTCCCTCCTCACTTACCTAATGACAGGACTGCTGAGTAGCAGCTACACAGGCAGGGACACCCAGTCTGGCTCCACGTGAGCCTGGTAGAAGAAAACGTGGCACAGGCACATCTGCATCTTGCTATACTGCAAGCTTGGCAAACCTGCCTGACTTTTATGAAGAGATGACAGATATGGTGGACAAGGGACAGCAGGAATGTCACCTTCCTTGATATAGCAAGTTTCTAACATACTCTCCTGTAGGTTCCTTGAAGCCAAATTTGGGCAATATGGACTGCATAGGTGGACCATAAGGTGGGTGTGTTAACTGGCTGTTTAGCTGGCCCCACAGAGAATTGACCAGTAGTTCAATGTTCAATTGATACTCAGTTACTAGTAGAACTACTTGGTGACTTACATTAGGGCCAACACCATTTAACCTCTTCATTAATGACTATCCATGACAAGATGGGATGTACCATATCCCACTTGTGTATGGCAATGAATTAACAGGGACTGGCTGATACATTGAAGAACTAGGCTGCTCTTCTAAGGCATCTCAGCAAGCTACAAGAATGGACTGACAGAGATCTTGGGGTCCTCGGTAGCAAGCTGAACACAAGCCAACATGGTGCCCTTGCAGCAAGGAAGACTGGGTGCCTGCTGGGCTGTATGAACACAAACATAGCCAGCAGATCAAAGAAAGAGGTTATTCATCCCTAATTAGCATTTGTGAGACTACATCTAGAGCACAGGAAATTCTGGCTGTACGTAAAGAAGACGACTTTTTGCACTAAGAGTGATAAAAAACAGGGAACAAAGAGGCTGTGGGATCTCTGTCCTTAAAGATACTGGAAACTTAAATGGACAAGGCTCTGAGCAACCTGATCTGACTGAGAAGATGATGTTCCTTTTATCAAGAAATTGGACTGTCAGAGGTCCCCTTCAACCCAAATTATTCCATGATTCAGAGGCTGAGGAGGTGGGACAGTGCTAGCTTGGAGATCTCAGCCAATGTTACTGATGGGTTTTTTCCCTCCACTGTGCTCTTGCCGTAGTGTATATAGCTTGAATTGCCTCACTTTCTGCTTAGCATGGGCTGCCACCAGCACACTGGGTAAGAGGGAGCTGGCTGTGCACAGCTATCTCTAATTGTCTGTGACAAGCACACCACTTCTTGCTCTCTGTGGTTTATCTTCATGCTTTCCCTAGAGCATCAACAACCTCAGTTAACCTAGATAATAAAGAGCCTGCATCTAGTGGCATCTAGTGGTCTGCCACCGAAATAGCAAGGACACGATATCAGACAACTACCCAATCCCTTTGTGTAACCATCCTCAATTCTCCCGAGCACACACACTCACAAGCCTAATTGTTGGAGACAGACAGATCTCTAGAAGAAATCAACAGTCTGTTCTTCACCACTGCACCCAATGGTGCTGACCCGGAGCTCACAGCCTTGTCACCAGCCCAAAGGCTTCCCAGGGTCACATCACTAAAATGGCACCTACTTTGGGATAAGGTACAGGGGCAGGGAAAAGATGCGCCAGCAAGTTGGACAGGTTTGGACCACCAAGTACACGTTCTGCACACGAGAGGGTTAAGCAGTAAAAGCAGTCTTGTGAAGCTCTCCAGTGCCCTCAGGCAGATGATGCCTGGCCACTTACCATACTGCCCATGCTGCCCAAGCGTGTAGGCGTACTTCGGGGAGTCATCAGTGGCAGGCACGTTGCTGCTGTGCAGCTGAGCCAGCGAGTGCACATCAAGGTGTGTGTTCGCATTCTCCGGCTGTACTGCCTGTGGGCCACCAGCCTTCCGCTGCAGCAGAGCACAGGCACAGTTAGATGGGAGATACTGGGGGGGACACAAACCAGTAACTGGTGCTCTAAGTCTAGGAAGAACCGCTTCGCCCTTTGTGGAAAAGGCTCGCTTAGATCCAGGCTGATGGAGGCTACTGCTAAACCAACCCCATTCCTTTAATCCTCACAAGCACTCAATACTACTCTGTGCCAGCCTCAATACAGGCCACAAGCAACAGCTAACACAACCTCCCTAGCACAGCTTGCTGAATAGCTGTGAAAATTCCAGGCCATTAAAGCTCAAGAGAGCAAGACCTTGAACCAATTACTGCATGCGTGGGTAGGCAGTGCAAGTCTTTCAGCGCTACAGTGACGAAGGAGATTCTGTAAACTCTTCATAAATAATTTGCTGCTTGCGCTGTCTAAGCTGATTCTGCCTTGTGTGAGAAACTGGACTACATGACTGACACAGGACTGTCAATCTATGTAATTCTCTTATAACCTTTACTCCAGCAACAGTCAGCATCATAAAACACTTCTACCAACCAAATCACCAGCCAATACTTCTCAGTCCCACACTCAAAAGCAAAGCCATTGTGATGACACTGCAATTTCAGATACCTTCAGGGAGAAGGCATGTAGCCCTGTGGTGCATCTGAAGAACCTCAGCAGTGAAAGGGATGTTACTTCCATGCTCACAGGAGAGAAAGAAAGTTCTGAGTTATTGTGACACAGTGGGTCTCCCTCTTACCTTTGCATCTTCCAGTGCAAGTTCGTTAAAGGCAGCTGAATCCAAACTGATTCCCTTTTCTTCAAGCATCAAGTCAATCAGATCCAGAGGGAATCCCAAATTCCCATAGAGAGACCAGGCTACTTCAGCTGTAAGACAAAAAGAAGGTCAGGCAGTCCAAAGGCATCTCAAGATTTGGAAGAGAGCAATCTAGTGTGTGCCTTGGTAACTGGATTCCCCTGTGCTGTGTGCAGCTGCACTGGCAGTAGGGAAGAGAAACCATGCAGTTCTTGTATGGGATTGAGTATTCATAATGTTCCACAGCCCCATTCCTGCTAAAATTCAGTGCAGCACATCTAGACAGGAGCCGCACTGGTTGAGTCCTGGTAGCTCCTTTTAGCTGTGTCTTGTAAGGACCCAGTTATCAGTCAATAAAGCAGCAAAGAAATGTTTCTAACTTCACTGGTGCCTAGTTTGTTGTGAGAACAAAGCACTAGAAAACAAGTGCAATCTGGGGAAAGAAGCAACATCTGCTTCTCTGGCTGGGGCTAGAAGGTCACAAAAGACATGTGGGGGAGGTATACATCCACCAGGTTTGACTGCAATACGTGTGAGGACCTGGAGCAAACCATCTCTAAATGCAACTTGTCAGAGAGAGACTCACCTGGAAAGTTCGTGGAGGGCTCCATCTGCTGCACTGTCCGCTCAATGATGCGTCTCCCACGCTCGAGGGAGGACAGAAATGTGGCCTCGTTCTCATTGATGATATCCGTGATCTGCACCAGGATCAGAAGGGTTAGACACAACACTTCAGGGAGTTCCCCAGCTCAGATCAGCCCTGCTCAGTCAACTCAAAGCAAATTAACCAGATCTTTTTTGTTCTGCAAGTATCCATCACAACACATCTCCAATGCACTATTAAACAGTGCCAAAATCATTGTGCCTCCTGTCACCACTTACGTCAAAGAAATACTGGCCATGTACCTGGGGAAGGCTTTAGGTTAACAAACATTCTATGTCAGACATTCATGTCTGTGACCCCATTACAACTGTATGTCTGGAACAGCTAGAGAAGTTGCTTGTCATAGCTGCTGTCAGCAGAAGCAATTCAGGACTAGCCTTTAATCCCCAACCCACTTTAAACAAAGGGTACCCAGGCTAGAACAGGCTGTACTTGCACTCAACAAAAGAGCTACCGTAGCTTTTTTAGAGCAACAGCTGCCTTACACCAGGAAGTGAAGTCCCTGGTAAAGACCTAGTTGAACTTCCACATGAAAATCTGCCACAGATACTTCTTGTGCCCAGCACATTTCAGTCCACCCATGAGAACATGGTTATGGAGGAAGCTATGCAGACTTCTCCAGCTAAGTCCCAAGGAAGGGCTGACTTCTACCCCTGAGAGCAGTGTCTCACAAAGATAGTGAGATGGAGGTTTCTCATCGGGGAGTCCACATTGCTCACCTGGTCTGCATTCTTCGTCAGCTCTGGATAAGCATCTCCCTGTAGAGTGAACCTCAGTTAGTGATAACATTATCAGCATCTTCCTCAGGGGATCTCAGAGCATGCCACAAACACAGAGGTTTCTCAGGCAGGTGAGTGTGAAGGGAGCCCCAGTGCACAGCTCCAGGGTCAGCAGTGCAGGGGAAGAATCACACATGGACCAGCTCCTGCCTATCTTGCTGCAACCAGCCTCTGCTAGCCCCTGCACAGCATCTCCTGGCAAACAAATCCATTCACAATAGGAATATCACAATAAGAAAAAAGCATTGTCTTTGAAAATGCTGTTAGTACTCACAGAGACCAATTTCAGATGGCTTTAACCAGATACAACACCTCGGAAGTCACTGCCCTTGGAAACAGCAACATGCATTTGCATGCACTTACAGGTGCTTGTGCTGTACCAATGACCACACTAGGACCCCTCCCTCCCCTTACAAATGATATGGGGACAAGAGATTTTTACTGCTGCGATGTATACTATCAGCTACATGCCCTCCTGGAGCTCCTTCACATCCAAGACTGTCTCCTGACAGTGCGCGGGAAGGCAACATGGGCTTTAGTGGGACATGTGTGACAATCTTTTACTCACCAGCACTTCCACTACAGTAGGCACCAGGGAAGCCAGGAGGCCAGGCGGAGCCTGAAGGACTTCAGAGCAAAAGCGGACAGCCCTGCGCAGGATCCGACGCAGCACCAGTCTGAAAACAGGGCAGGATTCATCAGGCAGCCATGTGAGCGTCCCTGCCCAGCTCCCACATCAGCATTCCCCAGCTCCTCTGGTCTGATTCACCAACACAGGCCAGCTGCTCCCCACACTCAACACCCATCCAAGGATGAGTCTGCAGACTGGAACCCTTTCCATGCTCCCACCTTTCTGCCTTCCCAAAGCTCATGCACCCCCTATCTTGGGCCCACACCAGAACCTTTCTGCTGGCTGTCCCTGTTCCTTTCCTTTCTAGACCTAACTCCCTCCACCCCATGCCATTTTCTTATGTCCTTACTCTGCTCCAGAGAAGCCTGGGTAGATGCCATCAGTGATGCACACACACAAGGTGCGCACGTGATCTGCCACCACACGGTAGGCCATGTTCACGTGCCCAACATCAGCACTCCCAACCAGACCCTGGTATCTGGGTACCCTGCAGCCCTACAAGAAAAAGTAGGGAGAAAATTAGCAGAAATTAATGGCTGCAGAAGAAGTAGTTTCAATGCAAGAGGCAGCCAGTCACACTTGACAGCATGTTTCTCAACTACCTCTGAACCTTGTGCATCTGAAGATGTATTCATTAAATCTTTCCACAGCAGTATAAGCCAAGACTTCTGTACCTAACACAAGTCAGCCAATGCCCTGGCACTGAGAAATTTAAGAGACTTTGGAGGAAAAATGGATCAGGAATCCCAATATTCCAGCAGATATTCAATGTAGAATTCTCCCCAGTTTTTCTAGAATGTTGCTCTGGACCTGGCTAGACATAAATATGACATGTACAGAAGACTGTATCAGGCAAGCAGTCTGCATTCAAAGACCTTTCACTGAGCCGTGACTCTGAGGAGAAGCACCATCACCTTGTGAATGGCATCCAAGATGGGAGTGAAGAGATCTGTGTCATAGCTGGAGCGTTTGTTCTGCAGAACTGTCACCAGCCTTTCCAGACCCATTCCAGTGTCCACATGGTGCTGTGGCAAGGGAAGCAGATTCCCCTCCACCTCTCTGTAAACCAGACAGAAAAAATAAAAGGCAAAAGAAAAGCAAGGGTCAGTTTACGGGCAAATTTAAAAAAAAAAAAAAGGAGCAGGTAAATCAAAGAGAATGGGAGAGTGACAGGGGATGGAAACAGAGAGAGATCCACCAAAAGGAAGCTCAGGGACAAGATTAACAGAAGCCTGCCTTGGCACTGTCAAGCAGCCAGGATCCTGACCATCAGTCAGGAGAGCCTGTAATGTAAGGAAAAAGGCCTGCCCTAACAAGGTCAAAGGCCTTCTCCTCCTTCTGCAAGTTTCTCTGGACTGCTGCAGACCTCAAGAGACATCTGGAATGCGGCAAGGGTTGAAGGAGAACAGGGAAAATAAAGCAATGCAGACCAATAGCCACTGGAACATCATCCCAGCTTCCCACTTGCTTCTGTATTGCCACCTTCTGGAAAGCAGTGAAATGTCTGAGAATATACACACATGATTTTGGAGTCAAACAAGGGGGAAAGGCTCTGGAGATCAGACAAGATGCCTGGTACCTGTTATACTGCATGAAGACCAAGTTCCAGATCTCCACTACATCAGGGCTGCCCTGGTTCACCAGTGCTGCAGCATTTCTGCCACCACCCACATGGTCATAGTGGATCTCTGTGCAGGGACCACAAGGACCTGTGTCCCCCATCTCCCAGAAGTTGTCCTTCAGTGGGAAAGGAAGCACGTGACTGGCAGGCACCCTGGAAAGGCAAAAAACAGAGGTGGAAGAGCTGAGGCAATACACACAAAGGACACGGTAGCCTAGATCACAGAGAAAGTTGGAAGGGAGGAATACTTTCTTCCTACTACAGACTCAATATGCAAACATACTAGAAATCTTCTGCTTCTGTTCATGCAGAATTACTCTCCTTAGCAAGAACAAGCTGCACCAAACCAGAGAGGATCCTACTCTCTGCCCAGAATGACTGGTAAACACAGCCTGACCCCTGCTGATGGAAACAGGCTCTCCACTGGGTCTGTGGGGCACCTTCCTCCTTGGAGTAGAGGCAAGATCTGATCACAACAGACAGGACTGAACACCTACAGTGGCACAGAGCTGGTTGCCCTGGGTTCAAAGCCCACATACAGCCTGGAACAAGCTTCCAAGGCACAGTAGTGCTCTCTGCAATAGCTTCACCCCCTCACTGAAGCAGCAATTGCTAGCTTTCAGAGAACATGCTCTCTGGAGCTCACAGAGAGAAAGCAAAGGATTGAAGATACTTCTTCACACATTCCATCCCGGCCAGCCAGTGTTAGGCACATAGTCCCCACAGTGATACCATCTGAGAATGAGCTTAAAGGTTGAGTGCCCTAGTGAGCTCAGAGCCCAGCTGATTTTTAACAGCCCAAACAAACCAAAAATTAAATGAGTTTTAAACATAACTTTTGGACCCTACATCAATTAAGGATCAAATGGCAAACTGTGGAGACTGAAATGTCAGCACCTGCTACCCAGAACCTCTTCTCTAGCACACTTACCCCAGGCGAAGCCATACATCCCTGCACTCCTCATCTGCGCTCAGCCCCAAGGTGGAGTCTCCACCAAAATAGGTGACGTACAAACGATCTCTGGGGATCTCGTAGACCTCTGTCAAGAGCTCCCAGGCCATGCTACATGCCTCCTCCTGAGCAGGTAGGGAACATAAACAAAGCACTGTTGTCTAGGATGCATAGTGATGCAGAAAGGCTCTTTAGAATGGGAGTCAAACACCAAAGAAGTTCATTACAGCTGCTCTCTCCCTTTCCAATTTTAAGGCGTATTTCAAAGAGAAGGATGAGGGTCAGGAGAGTGAGAGCGCACACTGCTGCCTGTGAAAAGCTGATATTCCTGAATTACTGGGAGACCTCCAGGATCATAGCATGATTTACTTCTATGTGCATACCAGCAGAGTTACGTGAATTATTTTTTTTCCAAGCAAAAAATGTACTCACTAGAAAAAAGTTTCCTTTTCAAATTGTCCAGTAATCAGCATAAAATCAACTGGTAACTTCTCTTCACTGTATTAAATGGTCTACACTGGCATTCTCACAGAGAATTTCCATTTGTATGTGTTGTTCACAGCTTTGACAGGCTGAGTGCTTTGAGAGCCTGGAGGGCACATGTAGTGATAGAGCCCACCAGCTGACCACCTCTGCTCCAAGCCACAGAGCTCCTGAGAAATAATCTGGAGCTTACCAAATGCCTTCTGCTGACAGCCCTATGGCACTACAGCATAGCTCCAAAAGAAACGCCTTGTTTCCCCCAGCAGCGGATTTGCTCCTATCACCTCACCTTAAAGTAATCCCCAAAGGACCAGTTGCCCAGCATCTCGAAGAAGGTGTGATGGTAAGTATCTCTGCCCACATCCTCCAGGTCGTTGTGCTTTCCTCCTGCACGGACGCACTTCTGGCTGTTCACCACCCGTCGGTGCTGCGCCAGCTCGCTCCGGGGGTGCACCGTGCCCAGGAAAATGGGCTTGAACTGGAAACGAGAGACACCCGCTATTGCTAGATGCCACCCAGGGCGGGGGTGGGGGGCTATACTTAGGGCTCCTGAAACACACGGGACGGGTCGCGTCGGAAGAGACCACCGTGGGTCATCCGGTCCAACCACCCTGCTTAAGCAGGACCGTCCTGGAGCACATGGCACAGGGCTGTGTCCAGACCGTTCCTGAATGCGGCCAGACAGGGAGACTCCTACGGCGTTACGAGGGCAGCGGCGCGGTCAGCCCAGAGCACGGCCGGACACCGCGGCGACAGGGGACACCCGGGGGCGGGCCGCGCTCCCCTGGAGTGCGGAGGTGCCGGGCACCCGGGGGCGGGGAGGTGCGGGAGCGGGCCGCGGCGGCAGCACCTGGTTCATGCCCGCGTTGACGAAGAGGAGCCGCGGGTCGCCGCGGGGCCGAACGGGGGCCGAGGGCAGGCGGCGGTGGCCGTGGCGCTCCTGGAAGAAGCGCAGGAAGGCGGCGCGGACCTGCCCGGCCGGCGGGCAGCCGGCACCGCCACGGCGGGGGCTGCAGGGCCCGCCCCACGGCACCGCCAGCAGCAGCCGCCGGCGCAGCCGCCCGGCCGCGGCCATAGTTCTCCACGGGCGGATGGCGGCACCAGGACGCCCGGAAGGGGCAGAGCGGGGGCGGTGCCGGAGGGGCGGGACACGGAGGGGCGCGACACGGAGGGGCGCGGCGGGACTGAAGGGAAGCACCGCGGGATGAGGGAATAGCGCCGCGCCCGCGGCCCCCAGCGCAACCGCGGTGCACGCGCGGGCTCGGCCAGGCGGGCGGAGCGGCGCCGCTCCCCAGTTCCGACCCGACTCGTCTCGTGCCAACACCGTCACTGCCGCTGCCGCCGCCGCCGCTGCAGCCATGGCCGTGCGCAGGGTGCCGCCCCTGGCCTGGTGCCTCCGCAGAGTCGGGGCCAGCTGCGACTGGCTCCTGCTGGAGGCTGGCACGCAGGTGAGCCGGACCGGGCCTCCCGCAGGCCCCTCGCAGGGGGCGGGCGAGTGGGTGTCCGAGGCGCGGCCCTCGGTGCCGCCGGCCCCACCTGGGGCCGAGCTTTGTCGAGGCCTGCTCCGCCCTGGGCGGCGGGCAAGCGGCCCCCCGAGCGCTTTGTTTCGGGAGGCCTCGTTGTTCCTTGTGGCGTTTGCCGGGAGGAAAAAGCCCCGCTGGTGGAGCAGCCACCGCTCGGAGGGGCCGCCGCAGCGCTGGCCTGGCTCATGCCGGTTACTCCAGGGCGGGGCCAAGCGCTGGAGTCGCCTTTGCCAGGTCTTCCCTTATTATTATCTTTAAACTCTTCTGTCGTATGTAGATAGGAGTTGTTTGGGTGGCAGTAACGTAAGTGCGGGCGGGGGGAATCCATAGCACGTTTAACAAGGCAGTGCTTCGGTGAGGTTAAGGCCTTGCACTTGGGTGGTTTAAGGTGTTCAGGTGTAAAAGGTGACGTTTTAAATCTATTTTAGTTGTGCTTCTGTGCGGCGTAGGAATAACTTTTTTTTTCAGAAATCCTGTTTTTTAATTGGAAAGCCCAAATGGGCCGTTGTACTCTTTCCCTTAAACTCAGCAGGTGAAGATGTGTGATGATGTTGGGGCAGTGTAAGAGGATTGCTGTTCCGGTGGTCAAAACCAGGCGGGTGTGGGTGATGCTGTGGCCAACTCCTTTGTGGTCATGTACTGCAGAGGTGCCCCTCTGACCTTGCCTTTCAGTGCCAGCCGAGTCGTTACACAAACATACATAGTTTTGTTACTCTCCCATCGTGGATTTAAAGCCCTGAGGTGTGCAAGTATGCTCAGTGAAGGACTGGAGTCAATACAACAATAGAACTTGCAGCCAAGGCTCCAATGATTGTGCATAGAATCCAGTTCCGAATGTTATTGCTCCAGTTATCTGCATGATACTTGTCATAGTCAGCTTATACTGGGGATTTAAGTCATAATCATAGAATATCCTGAGCTGGTAGTAACCCATGAGAGTCATTGAGTCCAGCTCCTGGTCCTGTGCAGGACAGCCCCAAGAATCACACCATGTGCCTGAGAGCGTTGTCCAAATGTTTCTTGAGCTCAGGCAGGCTTGGTGCTGTGACTACTTCAGTGCCAGAGGGCATGCCCAAGGCATGGGGATGTGCTGTGAGCAGCACTGAAGTCCAGCAGGCAAGCAGTAATGTCTTGGATCCTTGTTTGGTGAATGAACTTGATCAAGGGGAAGTTTTGTGACTGGCACTACTTGGTCTCACTCGTATTGGTGTGTGAGGCCTTGCAGATGAGTGTGACTGGGCCCTGAGGATCATTCAGGTGGCATAGGCACTTCTGTTGCTGCTGCAGGGACAATTGCAAAGCCGACTTTATGTGTGAGTCCACATGAAGTGGGGACTCTTCATCTGCCTGAGTTTCTGTACCTCTTAAATATGTAATCCACGCTGACAGAACCCTAATATATATGAATCATGTAAGAGGAAGGGACCAAGGTGATTGTTTGCTTTTGTCATCTTAGTTTTCCTGCCTTGCATTTAGTTATGACATTGGAGTCTGAGTTCTGGTTTTAAACTCAAGGTGAGACCTGCTTGGGTAATGTGCAACACCCAGATGAATAATAAAAGTGTGCAGAGGAAGCAGCAGAGGGAGAGAGAGCAGAGACATGCTTTAAATGGCAATCTGCAGTTAGATGAGATTTAATAAGATACTGTGAAATGGTACAATTAAAATATGTCCTTTTTTGCAGAAGATACTATTAGAGCGTAATCAGATTATTTAGATTACTCTCACTACTGGTTATAAGATGCATGTAGCTTAGATTCTGAGCCATAAGATTGATGGTGTGATTTACACAAGTATCATGCATTTAGGGCAATGTTATGTGCGCACATTTTAATGGTGGTTTTCTGGGCTATTTTTTTCAGCAGCTTTCTTGTTCACAGACAGTTGAACAGATGCAGCCAGCAAAGAAAGAGGGTAAGAAGTAATCTTGAGACCCACAAACAATAGTGCTGTTTTGAAGAAATGGTGTTTTGTTAGCTAGTGACTAAGGTGAGACATAGATGGAATGAGAGGGGCTATCAGCAGCTTTGAGGCTCAGGAAAGATGTCCATGAAACCATGAGGTCCATGAAGCTCTAATGTGCCTCAGAGAAATGAAATTTTCCTCAGTGGGAGAGAAAGATAATGCTTCAAACTTTGTAGGTTTCCATTTTCTATGTACTCTTGAATTATGCCATACTCTTTGGAAATAGCTATAGGATGCTAGAGTTTTGCTGTACTTAAATTGAAATGACAAAAACCAAAATTTACCATGCCGTTGCTGATTGCAGTTACTTAACTACTTTATTTTTAGGTAACTATAGGTCGAGGATTAGATATCACGTACCAACTGGTGTCAAAAACCTGTCCCTTGATGATCTCTCGTAAGCACTGTGTTTTCCAGCAGAATGCAGAAGGGCAGTGGACTGTCAAGGATAACAAGGTACAGAGACTGATTGAAGACCTTGTACTCTGAGTCTGATTGGAGAGAATGCCTTGTTTGGGATCAAGCAATGTATGGGCCATGATGTAGTATGATGTAAGTGTGACAGAAGGCCCGTGGGAATGTGTCTAGCCTGTTGTGGACTTCTTTCGGGAAGCTTCAGTCTGCTGCAATTTGGATGCAAATCGCATTACTTTCTGTATGTAGATACACCTTTTGGTTTAGCCTTTTTCAGACCATTGTGGCCTTGCCAAGGGCACTTTGCAGTCTGTGAACCTGTTTTGTGTTGCTTTCTTTAAAAAAAAAATCCTATGAACTTTGGCATAGGATTTTATCCTTTCAAAAGGATGATGTTCTTGTAGTGCTAATGAAAGGATAAACTGGAACTTTTTATTGTAGTGATGCAATTGTTTTAATTGTAATCAACTGCAACAAGAATCTGTTGTTAGAAAAGACATGCTTTGTGTTGTTCAAATGAGTTTCTCCTGAAAGTTCTTCTCAGCTGATCAGAATAAAATGTTGACATCAGAGTCATCAGCCAGGGTTCACTTTGACCTCAATGATCTGTTTTTTATATTGTGATCTTGCCACATTCTCATTCAGACTGAAAACTGTAAAATCAGTAATTTGCTTTAAAACAGCACTGGTAGAAGAAAACCGTTCAACATGTCATGCAGAGTTGAAGGATGTTTGGGTCAGCAGCAGATTACTCAGAAAGGAATGGAGTGGCTACTACTAAAATGGCACTGCTCTTAAACAAAACTCTGTTGTAGTGCAGATATAGTCTCACTGCATGATGGGAAATGTCTAGGATAGTGTAACTATTAACACTTCCTCTGTGTTATCACTGTTACCAGTCGGTCAAATTGTTTCATTTTATGTCTTCGAGATAGTTCAGTTCCCACTGATTCTACAGTTCTTCCTGAGCACAAATCAGTTTTGCTGTTTTTGAAAACTACTTCTTGAGCTAGTTTAGTGTCTAATTTTCAGACTTTTTTTATGCTTTGAACATTGTCCCTAGAAGAACATTTTCCTTGTATTTTTAGAGAACTCTCTCTTTTTTTGTTTTCTTTAAGGAGTTTATTCAATGCTTTTTGTGTGTGTGGTTTTTTTTCTGGAATTTCAGATGACATTAGTTGTCAAGAATAATTACTGCAGTATTCTATGTTCTTGACAGTGATCTATTGTGGAGTTATTTTATTGTGTAGTTCTTATTTCCGATGCATTTGTTCACTTTTTCCCCCCCAGAGTTCATTCTTTTCCTTCTGCACAAGTGCATATATTAAAACATTGTTCTTAGTGCTTGTATACAACATCTGTAATGCAAGAATAATGCACAGTAAATAATAAAATGCAGCAACTGATAGATGGAACACTCAGCCAATAAATTGGACGTTGCAAGGTTTATTTAAAGAGGTGGCTTGTTCTGACTGCAGCACTGAAGAGGTTGGCTGTATTTACAGTTTCCAGAAATAACCTGGAGAGGACATGGTAACTACATATTAAATTTTGCTGATTCTGTGTTTGTTGGCAGAGTCTAAATGGAGTCTGGCTTAACAAACAGCGCCTGGATCCATCAAAAGTCTATCCTATTGCTGAAGGAGACCGTATCCAGTTGGGAGTGCCTTTGGAAAACAGAGAGACTGCTGAATATGAATATGAAGTAATTCAAGAGGAGTGGGAGAAAATTAGGCCCTTTTTAGCCCAAAGAAGTGACCTGGGGAAAGCTAAGAGTTCAAGAACTAAACGTAAATTTAGTTTGGAGGAATTTGAGACATCCGGGTCGGAAGGCCCTTCAAACTCCAGATGCAAAAGAGACAGAGTGGCCTGTGACAATGAACCTTTGGATAAATCATGGGAACAGGTAGAAGAGGCCAGGCGGTTAACAGAGAAGATGGATGTCAAGCTGCCTTCTCCTGGACCAAGTGAGAGAGATAGTGGTCCAGTGCATAGTAGCTCTGGTCACTCCAAGAAAGCTGTATCTGTCCCCCATAAGGACCAGAAAGGCGCTGGTCTTACGGAGTCATGGACTGGCTTGAAAATGCTGAGGAAAACTCTAGTAGATGTAATGAAATTAAAGGTCAAAGTGCAGGAGAAACAGACAGCAGTTCTGAATGTGAAGCAGAAGCGCAGAAAGTGTGCTCAGAAGGAGATCCTGGTAATGGAGCAGGAGCTGCAGGAGTTGCAGGACCAGCTATACATGGAACAAGAGCATCAGCAGCAACAGGTGGAAGAGCTGGAGAGGACGTTCAGTAAAGAGCAGCAGAAGCTAGAGGTATAATGGTGGTAATGATTTTTGCCTGTGTCTTCATTTTTATGGAATCCAAAATAGCTCTTGAACTATACAGTAACATAGAGTGTTTGTGTGAATTACCTCTATTAAAATTTTCATGGAAGGGCTTAAATTCTGGCACATGTACCAAAAGAAAGTACAGAGACAGAAGAGATTTGGCTGTATGGGGAATTAGAAAATAGGTGCAAAGTAAAGATTTCAGCTGATAAAGAAGCTTGCTGTTAAATAAAAAATGAGAAGTCTCTGTCTGATCTCCCGTTACAGAGAGGGCAAGTTGAAAAGTATTCACTTTAAGTGTGAATTTCTCTTGGTATGTGGCTGAAATAATGTCCAGTTTGCATGGTAAATCCACTCCCTTTTCAAGCAATGAAGTATTGCATGCCTTAATCCTTGTAGAGAGGGAGATTTTTTCTTTTACTGCTTTCAAAGAAACCTTTCATGCAACTCATATCTTCAAGTAGTATGTGTATGTTGATAAATAGGTTCTTAGATAACAAACTGAAATCTGCTCAAACTTGAGATTGCTCAAAATCTGGTTTAAAGAAAGTAAGGATTCATCTTTGAGTGAGTTTAATAATTTATCAATTACTTCCTTTAAAGTCTGCTGCTAAAGGCAAGATACCAGTATCAGAAGGACAGAAAGTCTGGAGGTAGGCACAGTGTGAATTTAAGCTGGAGCCTTGGATGTGCTCGGAGATAGAGTTGCAGCTTTTAGCTGTTCCTGACCTCTTTATTTCTATGAACATGTTGGTGCCTTTAGAGCTAGAATAATGTGGAGGTGTTCCAAATATGTAACTGTAAATTATGTATCCATTTTAATTCTTCACAATAAATGATAGCTCTAATTTCTGTTGTACAACAGAGTGGGACATCTCAGGGTTTGTTGAAAACCAGTGTTCTTTCTTTAAACATACGCTCTAAAGAGAGTGTGCAGGGTAGTAATTTTCTGGTTCTTGCTTTCTTCAAGGCTTTTTTTCTTCTTTTTTTGTCCCACTTCTTACCTTACCCAGGGAGAAAAGTGGGAACATGGAGAAGAGAATCTGAAGGAGCAGCTGGACCAGATCCTGCAAGAGGCAAGTACTTGCAAGTCTAGGTTTGGTCTAACTTTTTAACTTGGATATTTCAATCTTTCTTACTTCGGTGGCCTTTTGGTAGAAGATGAGGACTTTGCCTTAGATGACTGTAAAACCTAACTGAAATGAAACAGTAACCTGGGAGAGGGAATTCAAAGTGCAATGACACTGGGAAAGTCAAAAATAACTGGCACTACATTCCAATTTTAATTTAAGGATAAACTGCCTTAACACCTCAGTTCATATATATATATATGTGTTGCTCTTTTAGGAGGAGATTAGGAGAAATGAGTATGCTGAACCTTGTGACTATGACGATGTATATTTAGTAAGATAGCTTATAATGTCATACATAACTTTTGGGATGGTATTGTTACAGCATCATGCTTTGATGGAAGAACTGAGCCGTAGTAAAAAAGATTTTGAGGAGATAATTCGAGCCAAGAATAAAGAACTGGAAGAAACAAAGGTAAGGAGTAACTGAATTCTCAGTTTTATTCATAAGTGAAAAATTATATGCTTCAGCAGAGGAAGTGGTTTAGTTAACATTTGTCTTGACTCAGCTTGACCTCTCATAGTGCAAAATTTCTGTGTTTTGAGGTGGCAGCTGATTCTGATTTCCAGGACTCGGGGAGGATGCACCTTGCCATGTTCATAAACTAGTGTTGAACAGTTGTTACTAGATCTTTCTCAATTATCAAGAAAGCCCAGAGCACCTGAACTGTGCATCATGCAGGAGAAGTGGGCCTGTTCCACCCTTTCTTTAAAACCAAAAAACTAACAAACAAAAACCAAACCAAAACCAAGAGTGAAAACCCAGAAGTGTTTGAAAAGGGAGGTGCATAATTTTCAGTTAAAGTGCATTCAAGTAAAACTGCAATGTGACAGCAGTTCTGTAAGGGAGTGTAGGACTGAAGCAACATGGAATTTGAATAATGAATGAGCCACATTTCTTCCTGCCCTTGACAAAAGATGATGAGTGGAAAATAAGGAGACTCTTACATGTTTCTTACTCTTGGAAATTATCACATTATCCACCTCTGGCAGTTTGCTTTGGATTTTTTTTGGTGTAATCTTTGAAACTCTGTTGAGTTTCAACTGTAGCTTCAATTGGAAGAATTTATTTTATTTTTAGAAGATAAAGCAGGTATCTAGCTTAATTAGACTAATTTAACTCCAAACAACCAAAAAAACCCCCATTATTGGGCTATTAAATGGAAGTAAATGTTTTAAACTTTCATGCTTTTTTTTTTTTTTTTTTAATATTTCGGGTGTTTTGCGTGTTTTGCTTTTACATCAGTGTGCTGATTTGAAAGTAAACTGGTAGGAGAAATGAACTCAAGAGAGATTACAAGTCAGAGTTACAATTTACTAAAAAGATTACAATAAATACAATGATACAGAGAAAAACTGGTTTTAACCCACAACAATAGGTGTGTAAGCCAGCACCCTGGGACAGGAACAGAATAGTGATCATTAGCCCCTGTGCTGAGTGCCACGTGGTCCCCCTGAGTGCAAAGTAAAAGGAAAGGAAACCTATTGGTGAGGATGATGGTCACAGTCTTGTTGAGAGTGGCAGTCACGGTTCTGTTGAGGTGCTGGTCCTCCTTTGGATCCAATGAGTGGTACCGGAAGTCCCTGCACGCGTGCTTCCTACCAATACTGAGTAAAATGTTGTTCTTTGTTGATACATGACCATATGCACTTTTCCACTAGGAGGAAAAGGAAAAAGTGAGAGCCCAAAAGGAAGAGGTGCTGAATCAGATGAATGATGTGTTGGAGAATGAGTTGCAATGCACAATCTGTTCTGAGCACTTTATTGAGGTATGTTTCAAACTGTGTGGGTTTGCCAGTAAAGAAGAAACTTGAGAAGCTTTCCCTAGTTCTATTACAGTAATATTGAAGCCTATTTCTTTACTTCACTAGTTTAACAGTCCCAACAGACCCACAGGAAGTTGTTATAGGAAAGGGTTGATCCAGAAATCCATTCTGTCTGTCCTGATTCCTCTGGACAGAAAATTCAGCTTTAATGCCCCTACCTGCATGGATATGAGTGCTTAATCCTATGATCCATATAAACTTGGAGAACTTGTGTGGGTTTTTGGTGCCAAGTTGCTGCTGACAGCCTGCTTGGGGAAGAATAATTTTGTAGTGGACATTGCTTTAAGTTGACTAGAGTTGGACTGTTTCAGGTTTAGACATGTGGAGAGGTTAGATCAATCAAGTCCTGAACCATTTATATTGTCCAGGCAGACTCTTTCTTTGAGAAACTGACCTGTTTTTATTTCATTCTAGAATTGGTAGGCTATGCCTGACGTGGAGACTGTTGGTTTTGTTTATGTTTTGCTAGGACTTCAGTTTCATTACGTTCATTTCTACTATGGGGAAACCTGATGTTTTAGTCTTGTTTAATGGCTCAGGAGCTAGCTCAGATTTTAATTTCTGGTTTCTCAGTAATTTAAGATGCTATTCTGTAGTATCTGAGTTTTTTCATAATTCATCCTTTTCAGATTGGAGAAACTTGTACTAGAATTAATTAATTTTGTGTGTTTCTGGCTTGCTGTGACTTACAGTGACTCCATTAACTGACTTGTAAAGCTGGCCTGCCCTCTGGCACAGGAGAGTTTGTGTGTGTAACCCCTACAGAGGCTAAAGAAAAGGGGCCTTGAGCTCTCCCACCTTGTTCTTTATAGGAAGTGTTCACCTAATATTTCTCTGTCTTCAGTATCTTTTCTCTTTTCAATGCTTGTGTGAGCATGCTGTGACCAGTATCCTTCTGTTGAATTCCACAGGCGGTCACTCTGAACTGTGCACACAGCTTCTGCTCCTACTGTATCGATGAGTGGACGAAACGTAAAGTGGAATGCCCTATCTGCAGGCAGGAGATCAAATCAAAGACGCGCTCTCTGGTACTGGATAACTGCATTGACAGGATGGTAGAAAAACTGGACGTGGAAATGAAAGAGCATCGCCTGACCCTTATCAGAACGCGGAAAGGTGAGAGGTGGGTGGATGTGGCATGATGAGTACAATCTTTATTCCATCTATTTTGTACAACTTTCTTTGGCACCTATATACCAAGAAGATGCTTGGGAAATGCAGCAGAAACACTCAGAAACACTGAGATCTCTTGAATAACTAGCTTTACTGCACAGTAAAATAAAATCAATAAAATGTTTGGAAAAAGACTTCAGTATGAATTCCACTGTCTAGTGGGACAACTTAATTTGACCATGCTAAAGGTTATGCTGTTTCTAAGAGATCACTAAATAAAAGCAAAATTATGTAGAATGGTCCTTGAAAAATTTGCCAGGCACTTTTGATTAAATTACTGAGTACATAATTGCAAAAACTCAGCAGAGCAGGACCTGATGAAAAGCTCTGAATTCTCTTCTGTGTGCTAGATTTATGCAGGAAATCTCTGAAACGGACATTGGTATATCATGTATGGCTGAACTGGCAGTTGCTCTGCCTTGTTTGTTTTTATAGAATTAAAGCCACTGTGGCTTAACAGCATAACATCTTGCCTAGTTGTAGCTAAAAGACTGCATGGTGGAGATAGCTTTAAGAAAAATTCCAGCATGGGCTGTTCCTAGTCTTTCTTCTTCCAAATTTGTTTCTAGAGCTCTTGACACTGGTATCTAGGTGCTAAAATGTAGACATCTTTTCCTGCTACTCCTTAACAAATTTCTATTGCTGTGTTCCCTCAAGTAATTGTCTTGTTCTCCCTTCACAGAGATGAGTGCATGATCCTTCATTTTGCAGTGCATCAAGCCTTTTACCTAACAAAAGAAAGGTGCTTTTGAAACATTTCAGATGCTCCACAGTGACATAGAATGACATCACTAAGCAGTGCTAGTTCAAGCCTGAAATTAAAACCTATGTAACCATCTCAGCCTGACTCCCTCAGGAAATGCTGTGCTGCCCAGCTCAGCTTCATGAATTGCTTTCATCTCTGCAGAACTGACACAGCTCTTGTGCAATGTGCACATGGGTAGAGTGTGCCATAGCATTCCTGAAGTGTCTTGTCAGGTAGCTAATGGGGACTGGCTGCAGTGGTGCCTTCATTGGAGCCCACTGTATGCTGAACCAATGGTCTTCATCCTTGTTTGAACAAAAAGAAATTATGAGCTTTTATAGCCTACCTTCATGAAAGACTATCAGTAGGAAATCATTTAGCTTAATTGTGACACACTTCAGGAAGAAGGTTAAATGGTTCCTGTGCCATCTTTTTATTCTGTGATGGAAACATTTTGATTGAGATGAAGATAAACATGTTTAAAATTAATTCCTAAGAATTAAAAGAGGAATAGTGATGCAGGTGGCACTTAAGAAGCTGTCAGAGCTTCCCAAGAAACATTTCCCAGAGCCTTAGTAGAAGGGACAGCAGAAGGATGGCTTTCAGTCTTAAATGTATGAAGGCTTTGATGAGGTTGTAAGTGTCCTGAACAACCATTATTTGTGTGAGAGCTCCTTACCACATTTTGTTCCTTCCCTCTTTCTTACCTGTTAACCAAGGCACTGTAGTAGTTAGCCATTTCCATTGACAATTGTGCCCCTGTGAAGGGATGGAGAATGTCTCCTCCTCATCGATGTTATCTTAACAGGAAAAGTCATCTAGAACACTTTAGAACACTTAAGAAAGGAAGCAAACAAAAAAACCCCAACCCTTTGTTCTTTTAATGCTAAAAACTGAAAAGAAAATAGCCTATGCCCTGCAGCTTTAAATACCTATTGCAGACTGCAGTGAGAGGCTATAATATAGTTTCAAAGGGAACTAGTTATTAGCATTTGTGGGTACAGCAGTCACAGCTAACTTTTGTATCTGTGTGTTTTGAACGCAGAGAAACAGAATGTGATGGTGAAACCAGTCACAGACAATGACAACGGTGTCACTTCTTCCACCTACTCCATCTTGTCGATAAGTAGTTGTGACAGTGAGGACTCTGAGGAGGATTCTTACTATAATGAAAGCTACTGCGTTGTCTGAACACTGTTACTGCAGACTCACTTGCCTGGGTGTGCTCAGAACCAGCCTAATGGTGTTTGGTTGACTGTTGCTGGAGGAGTGAACTGGACACATGGAATGAGAGACTGTGAAGAGGCTGGAGCTGAGAACTAGCAGCATTTGGAAGAAGGACCTGTTTTTTTAAAATGAGTGTACAGAAGCTTGATCTCTAAAACAAAATTGGGGTTGTAAGAGAACAAACTGCCATCACACTAGCAAATTGACATAAAACCCCTAAGCTTCCATGATAGCTTGTGACCTCTTTGGTGTAATGTAATAGTTTGTACTGCATTGTTGCCCTTTCCTTAATGAATGACATGTTTAAATGTGTACATCAGCTTCCCATATTTCAGGCAGCAGGTGGAATGGCCCAAGCTATTTGAGAACTTGGCTATCCGCACCAGCAGGCAGGAGATGTGTATATCGGGGAAAAAGTGCCAGTGTGGGTTTTCCTCTTGAATTTCCTACGGCAGCTAGAGTAAAGGTAATAAAGGATGGGTTATGGACCCTGTCAGCCGTAAGTGCATTGTAAGCTGAGCTGCTGGTCATCAGCTCGCTCTGTTTACGTAGTTCATTTTTCATTAGGTAGGGATGGAGAAGAATATATCTTCCAGAATTCCTTAGCTAGTGCTCTTTTCATGTAGTGTCTTTGGATTGTTCCCTCTTCAGGCTTTTGCATACAGGGTTTCAGAATTGGAAGCAGCACATCCAAAAATTATTAGCAGTGACTTCAGAAACATATAGTCAGCAGCAGAGAGGAACTTCTGCCTCTTCAGACATGCTGCTCTTGAAATTATTGAAATGTCCTGTTGGCAAGGTAGGAAAGCAGCATCTGTAGGCATCCACAAGGCACAGAATGAAGCACTTAGTTTTATTGTTTACAAAACACTGCTGTTGAGCTGTAGGTTGTACTACCCTCACAGAAAATCATGTCCCTAAGAAATGGAGCAAGTCTTTCCTCATCCTATCATGTATTTGTCTGTCAAGTTCCATTTTCCATGGGCTTATGCTTTTGACTTAGCTGTTACATGGAAAGGACTCTTAGATAGTATGGAGAAGCCCTTCTCACCTGTAATACATCTTTGGCTATTCATATGTACTCTTCTGTTTCAATGTTTATTTTGTTTAAGAATGAAAATATAAATCCATTTCTTCTTTAGTCTTCCTTTGTGCAACCACTGAGATGAATGTCTTTCTCCTAATTGTCTTTCAGTTTTTTTGAGAAAACAGAGACTTTGATTCATGTTTTGGTTGCTGTAAGCAGTATGAGTACTGTAAAGTTATTTGAAAGACTTTTGTATTGAGGAACTTATAAGTGTGTGACTACCCTAATGCTAATTTAGTAGCTACAAATCATACCTCTTACCTTCTTCCACTGAAGAAAGATCTCATTAAAAAGGTGCATGAATGATGATGCTGTCTTAAGGAAGTAGTGCATTCTGGTAGATTGGATCCATAGGACTTAAACAGGGAGGCCTGATCCAAGTGCCGACTTGCTTAGATTTTTAGTGTAAGATTTCTTTTGTGAAGGAGACATTACATCTTGCATGTTCTTCTTTCTCTTTTAATAATCACTTTCTGTATGTGTTCTTGAAAGTTTCTTTTGTGAATATGTGCTTTCTAGGATGTACAAGAGAAGAGTGTTCTTTAAAATGTTAATGAAATAGGCTGATGTGAAATAGACTGATGTGAAAAGGCTGATGTGAAATAGACTGATGTGAAACAGGCATTCCCGATGAAGAGGAGTAGAAGGAAAATACTCTGGTTATCTAGAACTGCAAATTCTTCTACTGTGTATCTCTTCCATGTTGCTGTGCTTTTTTGCTCATTTCATTTTGTGAAATACATATTTATTTTATTATGTTGGTGTTTATGCATATTGCAGAGAAGGACAGTGCTTCCCCTGGTAACAGAATGGTAATGGTGATTTCTGAGTGTATCCTCTTTTCACTAGAACATGAAGAATGGAAGTGGTGTATACCAAACCATTTCCACTCTTATTGATAGGTGCAGAGTGTGTAAAGGTCCACAGAGACAGGTTAAATAATAATACTGTTCACTTGCAAAAGCTTTTCACTGACAAAAGCAGACCTGTATTTCTAGCAATGTGTTTTGGTCTAAGCAGAGGATCCTTACTTCTACTAATGCCCCCTTGGAGATGTTATATCCTGAACTGTTACCTGTCTTGGGATGGCATCAAGTGCTTCCAGAATTCAGGTTACAGCTGAGCTAGTCACAGCTGATGCACAGCAGGCTTGATGCAGGTTCAAGACTTGCTGCTTTCCATTGGAAGACAGCTGTCAAGTAGTGTATTAATCAATCACTCTCGGAGCATTGTCCAACAACAGCAGAGGAATAGTTGGTAAGGAGTGCCAGTGGACTGTGGAAGGGGACCATTACAGAGGGATATTTAACTCATGCAGATCTGCGGAGTCCAAGATCAATCTGACAATCGTGTGTGAGAAAAATCTACCACTTTAGTATTTGGTGAACCTGTGGCAGTGAGCTGTGGGAGCTTCAGACAATGCTTATTAAAGAAGGCCTCCTGTTGAGTCATGAGGTGCAGAAAGGACACCCTTGCTTTCTAAACTCCTGAGAGCAGCCTAGGTGCATCCGGATGCAGTCTTAGCCCCAGGCTTTGTCAATGGTTTTTGTGTAAAGGATTGTATAGGTGTAATTGAACCTTTACACAACTTTGTCCTGCAGGATTAAGGATGGCAAACCAGATATATAAATAGATATCATTTATTATGATAATAATTAGACAAAACCATCTTAATCAAAATTATTTACTACACAGTATAGGAGCTATAACAACTATTATAGTGCACTATGAAGCATATTGAAGAAGTTGTATTAATGCAATTTTATTAAAGCTAGCAAAACCAATTATTAAGTAGCGATTGATGTTACTCACCCATACCAATGACCATGGGCACATCTCTTTTTCTCAGCCTCAAGGAGTAACCTTGAAGGGTATCTCCACTCAAGGGAGGAATCTCCACACTTACACTCCAATAAGGGGTATGTCAGAATACCCTGTCGTTACAATTTGGGACTGTGTTTTTATAGTATAAAGTGATTGACTGTCACTCATATGTCTCCAGGCCTGCTGTGTCAGCTCAGCAGCTTTAGATAAGTTATCAGTAGTATCACTTGTGTATTCCTTTATCTGGATACTTCACCAGGTTTATCACACCTTCCTCTCACTATCAGGATGTTTAACTTTGGGCTTGAGGAGCGAGACTGGATTCAGCATTAGTCGACACCAAAAGCAGCATGGTGACCCCTTCATTTATCACCAATAGCTTTGCAAACAGGGCATTGTTTGAGTTGTTTCTCCCATTCCAGGCAGAGCATCCTGCTACAGCGCCTTAGTAAAAATTGCCATTTAATTTTGCAGAACATGTAACATGCAATGTAATAATCCAGGTGTACCCCCTCACCCCAGGTGAAGTCCGGGTTTTCTTTTCCAAAGGTGTACTCTGACTAGTCAATGTTTTACTTCCTCCTCGCCTTCCTTCACTCCTCTCAGTCCCTTTTGCCGTAACTTTACCTCTTCAGATACATAATTTACAGCACCTAGGTACTCATGAGCTACACTTCCCAAAGAGATTCCTCCTGTCCTTTGCTGTTACCACATTTGCTTTGGGTTTTGAGACTACGCATTCAGGTCTCGGCGCTTACCTGCACGTCCCCAGGTTTCCAGCTTCATGCACCAGACAGCTCCTGGAATTGTCTAATCAACGAGGTTGGGAAAGACCTCTGAGATCGAGTCCAACCTGTGGCTGAACACCACCATGTCAACCAGACCAGGGTATGAAGTGCCATGTCCAGTCTTGCCTTGCACACCTCCAGGGACGGTGACTCCACCACCTCCCCGGGCAGCACATTCCGTTGTCTAATCACCCTTTCCATGAAGGAATTCTTCCTAATGCCCAACCCACACCTCCCATGGGGGCAGTCTGAGGCTCTCTCCTCCTGTCCTGTGTCCTCTTGTCCCGTCACTTGTTGCCTGGGAGGAGAGACCGACCCCCTCCCCCCCGGCTCCAGCCTCCTCTCAGGTCATCCCTGGGCCTCCTTTTCCTTAGGCTAAACACTCCCAGCTCGGGATACGATACGCGACAGACACATGTTTTCATAACCAGTATGTTTAAAAAACCCCAATTATCTGGATATACAGCATTTTGTTCCGCGTTCCGCACTCGGGGCTGCCCCCGGCCCGCCTGAGGGGAGGAGATGGGGGCGCGCGCGGGCAGTGCGTCACAGCCGTGCGCCGGCGGGCCGGGGAGGCCC